>JASFAX010004066.1:0-40481 GCA_030737875.1 Allium sativum | reverse complement strand
GACAGCCGGGCGAGTCCGGGCAGGTTTACATCACAACTCAATCCAACCTCGGGTTACGCATATCGTATTTTCTAAATTTACATATTTGTCTTTATTACCTGTTATATGTAAATTTGTTAACCATTAAAGGTTATGGCCCACATTCCAAGTTTAACATTTTTGGTATAAGGATTTATACCATTTTAAATGCCACCAATTTTGGCATGTGACAAACATGCCAATTTCATATATTTTTATGCCAAGTTTTCCTATCCATTTTACCCAACGTTACCCCGTCTAAATATTAGGCTAACAACTCTTAGCCTAATTTTCGTTCACATGACTTTAACATATGATATTACGCTAAAAACTTAGCCTAATTTAGCGCACAAAGTTTGCATAAAGGAATCTATCTACATAACATGTCATAGGTGTAAACTTATACATAATAGGGGTGAACTTGCAAAATGATCATCATAGGTGTGAACTTGGCATTTTGGCATAGTCATTATGAACATAATAGGGGTGAACTTGCAAAATGACTAATCAACATACATGTGAATTTACAACATAGCCTAAATCACTTTCATATATGTGAACTTGCATTTAAATAGGGATCTAACCAAATAGGTGTCACATAAATTAACATATGATTTAGACAACATAAGCCTAAACATGTTTTGGATTTAAGTATAACATCGAACATCACTAGCATATGACAAGAATATGATATTTTCATAAGCATGTATAATTTTATGACAAGGATGCGAACTAGATCCAATTATATATCTAATTACAACATGGAACATGTATTAAAGCGGATCTTGGCATGGATCCAATTAACTTGCAACTTTCTTACAAACATACTAGCATGTATGTGAACATAATCGATTAGGCATAAAGGTTCTAACATATATATATATATATATATATATATATATATATATATATACATGACATCTTAATCACATACAACCTATATAATCACATAAACATATAGGTGTCGATTACAACATGAACTATACAACTTGCACGCGATTCTATATGTACAATAGGATCAATATCAATTCAACTATACCACAAACATCACAGTACTACAATCATTTCAATACATAGTGTGAATTAACATCGTTGTTACACAATAACACAATTCCATTTCCATTTTACATTGAACCAAATCCTAACTTTTATTCACATCGGAAAAATCACTATACTTACAATAAACGACGGTCTTGTTTTCTGATTTCTGAATTCTGAATTTGATATGCTTTCCTTTGGGTAGACTAACGTTGATTTGATTCATGTTTTAACTTTAATTTGGCTCGTCTCTAAGCTTTTCTACAAGTGGAGGCTCCTCTCAATTTCCTTCCGACAGCATGGCGGCTCCGTCTCTAATTTCTTATGTGAATTTAGGTTGGAGTCTTATGTTGTATTTATAGAATTTTAGATTGATTTGAGTCGTCCAATGATCCTAGATGAATCTAGACCATTCACTTCGAAAGGAGCCAACCAAAATGCGACATGTCAGCCCTAGTGACACAGCTAAGCCTCAGAAATTGACCAGAACCCGACCAGGCCAGCCAGGGCCAAACCAGGTCGACTGGGCAGGTCGACCCTATAGTCGACCTAGTCACCCAGGTCGACCCCCAGGTCGACCCCCTGGTCGACCTGGTGCCTGGGCGGGAATTTTCCCGCCCAGCCCAGTTTGGGTCTGATTTTGAATTTTGAACTTTGTTTTGAACCGTTTGAATTTTAATTTGAATTCTGAAACTTCTGGAGGTCATAACTCCTTCATACGGAGTCCGATTCACGCAAACTCGGACTCTATCTCAAGAAGAATTCCGAGACGATCGCAACGATGAAACCTGTTTCCCTTAATTCTTTCATTAAGAATTAATTATACTTAAATTTGTTATTATACAATTAACAGAAAATTTGGGGTGTTATAGTTTACGCTTGCAAGCTATGGATCCATTTCAGAGCTAACAATTCTCTTTGGGCCTCCTTCGTCCATGCTAAATGCAAAAGATTTCTCCCCTTCGACTTCAATGGCAACCCTTATTTCGCTTGCGAGACGTGGAAGAGGAGGCAGTCGGTTAAATCGTTTAGCGACAACCACGAACATGACCTTTCCTGGGAAGACAATCCCTTATCGCTCAGGGTTGCTTGGAACTCTACTAGGGCCCCCATCCCCAGAAATCCTGACTTCAAGCTCATTTGGAACTACTAGATTTCACCCTAAGGTTTTATCCTCTTATGGAAATCCTCCACGACGTTTTACCATTAGACGGTAATATCAAGCGTTTCGGCATCTCAGTAGCCTCTCGGTGCAACGGCTGTAGTTAGGGTCGTGTAGCCGAAGAGTGTCTTCCTCACATATTATTTGTTAGTGATGCGACCAAGGTTGTTTGGTCGTACTTTGGGAACTAGATCGATCTTGCTCCCTGTAACACACCAAAATTATTAATCCACTATAACCCATAAGATAAAGATAATGAATTAGGGATAGCTTAATTAAATATTCATAATTAAGCAAAATTGGCACTATTGTTGCGTTCGTCTCAGAATTCCGGTTCAAATGGACCCCAAGTTCGCGTAAAACGGATAATGTATGCAAAAGTTATGGACCTTGGAAGTTTGTATACGCTTAAGGCTCATATATATAAATTAATAATAAAATAAATTCCTGAAATCGAATGACGCAACGCGCAGGAATAAGACCTGTTGGGGATCGATCCCTACAAGGGTGTGTTGACCCTAGGGTCGACCCACCCCAGATCTTGGAGGATTCATCCGCCGTACCTGGACTGTTTTGTGACCTTATACATCGTTGACTCAACATTTGGTGTGTGGACCAGATTAAAACCTTAAATCTAACGGTAACGGATTGTCTTAGGTAGTCTATATAAAGGCATGAACCTCAATTGTTCTACGCTACACACAAAACTATTATTTCCTCCTTCTTCCTTCAAATCTTTTCTAAGACAAAAATGTGCATAGAACTATCGAGGTGCTTCCTAAACATATATTAACAAAGGACAATTCAGATCGCTCTACATCAAAACAAGGCTAAAGAGGACGTTAGTATATTCAGATTCTTCACCAAATCCCACTATGAGTTCTATGTGATTTCTAGATTTGATTATTTAAAAAGGTTATGGACAGTTAATAAGCTTGGATCTGACATATACAATACCTAAAAATAATCCCTATATGTTTATACATGTCTCTCCATTAAAATCTATAAGTTATATGTCTTTCATTATTTACAGTCTCTCTGTTATGCATGTTTACTCGGTCTGAGTTTTGTTTCTCTCATTTTTCCTTTTTATTCTACTTAGAACCTAGACTACCCAAGCCTAGGCTATTACGTGTAAAGGACGTACATTAAAACAATTGGATTATGACACATAATTAGGGAATTTTGGGCATATTATGTACTAGAACTTTAGACTGTAATAATTGGGACAAGTACACGTTAACCTATTTGATTTGAATAGTTACATGTTAATCTAGTTACCTATTAAACGGGGAATTTGGCATAATTACATGTTGGCTTAGATATTCACATGTTAGGATAAATACATGCCAATATAATTGGGTATATACATGTTAATTGGTATAAATTTATGGTTGACAACTACATTAATCTAATTAGGTATTCACATGTTAGTCTAATTGGTGTTGTTACATGTTAACCTATTTGGCTTGGATATTTACATGTTAAGATAATCGCATAAGTTAATTACATGTTAGGAAGAACATGCAATGTAACTATCATTTAAATTGGACTTATGTATGGCATGTAAATAAGATTGCACCAGATGTAGAAACTTAGTAAATTATACTACAAGTCTTCTAGTACATCTAGGCGGGTGTTGGTTGAGTGTAAGATAAATGTAATTTTACAACCGGGCTTATTATTGACTTAAACCTGCTAAGTTATACTTGTTAGATAATAAGCTAAAGAGGTCCTAAGTTTAGTTGTTGTATCAGGTTATCGGGACTCTTAAATCCTAGGTACACGGGGACGCAAGCCTAGGGGATGACTTGTGTCAAGTTATGTGGAACTCATATCAATCAGTATCCCTGTTAGTATCACGGTTTGTACCCCGCAGTAGGTAGGGGTAAGGGCACACTTTACTGAAACTGATTATAAGAGGTTCAAGTTTCTTGGGGGTATTAGGGACGCGTTTCCGACGGAGTCATGTGCGTGCATGGATCTGACAACAAAACCTAAGACGTCAAAATGCCTATGGATATGGCTGTGTTTTTTAAGTTGCTGGGTTAAGGACTGATGCACCCTACTACCAGGGCTGACACAGGATATTCGGGTAATAGGGAGCTGATCACATGGGTAACATTATGGTGACACCTTATCATGTTGATACTAGTAAGGTTGGTGCAGTTTAGTATAATTCTTGGATATGAATGGGAAGTATAATCTACCTTGTTTTGTCCTAATATCTTGTTTACCTTGCATAAGCATACAAGTTTTATTTGTACTTCCTCTTCCAATATTGTTGATCTGTCTTGACACCTTTTCATATACATATGCTAGAAATTACTAGAACTTGCCACACTTTATGTCTGATCCTTTTTATTTTCCCTCTCTCTCTTCCTTCCCCCTCCAGGTTCTTAGAGTGGGAGTGGTTAGTAGTTGAGATCGTGATTCTGCTTGGACTTGGATAGCTCTTCTTTTGCAAATATTTTTCTTCAGTTTATTCATGATATTGTAATAAAGTTAAGGGATATTATTATGGTTTATATACTCTGATTATGAGATAGATTGCTTTTGGTATTTGAGAAACATGATGATGTAACTTTGATTTTGAAATGTTGTTTAATAAAAAGTCGCAAGTTTGTTTTTTCCGCTGCATTTTCTATTTGTCTTGTACATTTTTGTTACTGTTTACCTACCGCGCTTCACGAAAGTTAATGCATTCTTATTAGAGTGACATTAACGGACGTGGGGTGTCACACTTGGTATCAGAGCGTAAGGTTACAAGATCAGAGAATTTTTGAAAAATGTTTTGAAAATAAAGGATTTTCAAAATAAAAATGATTTTTGAAAAGCAAAATCCCCTCAAGTTATTTACAATATTCCTTCGATTCTTTTTTATGAATTCTTGTTTCATCCTTTTTCAGCATGTCTGGGGATCCTAATTTCCCCTAGGGCATTCCCATACCCACTTGGATTCGTAGATACGTTGAAGCTACGATGCCTGTTGGGGGCACAAGAGAATGTCCCTCCCCCAGCTGCAGCCGCGGTAGCGCCTCCTCCTCCCGTAGTCAACTTTTCTAAACTCTGCAAGGGCTTCAACGCAATGGAAGGAAAACCTTTCCACGATACTGAGGGTTTTGTAGAAGCGCGAAATTGGTTAAGAGTAACGGAGCATATGTTCAACTTGTTGGAGCTTGATGATAAGAGGTGAGTCCAATTGGCAGCTTTTTAGCTTAAGGATGAAGTATCTTATTGGTGGGAAATAGTTCAAGCCGGACAAGAAATAGCCACCTAGGATAACTTCAAGGTTATCTTTGAGGCAAGGTTTTTATCATAAGCCGAAGAAGGAATGCAAGTAGAAAGAATTCTGAACCTGAAACAAGGGAGCATGACTGTGAAGGAGTATGTCAACACTTTCAATCGACTTACAAGGTTTAGAATGGTGTTAGTAAACACTCCTCATAAAAAGGCCTTGAGGTTTGCCAAGGGATTAAACCAACTGCTCCAAGAAGTAGCATTGACGCATGTACCAATGGAGGCGACCTTCAAACAACTAGTGGATATGGCCTTAATGCACAAAGAAGGCAAAGAAGAGAACAAAGAAAAGAAAGAAGAAAAGAAAGAGGAAGAGAAACCTAAGGCATAAAAGAATAAATGGTGGAATAATAAGAACAAGAAAGGAGGGAAGCCCGATAAAGCTCAGATCAAACAGAAGGAATATGTCGTGGATGTGGTGCTTTGGGACACTTTGTGAAAGACTGCAGAAGAATGAAGAATGCCTTCTTTCATTATGGCCAAGTAGGTCATTTCAAGGGATAGTGCCTTCAAAGACAAGGGCAAAAAGCTGGAACGTCTGGAGGGAAAGTTAACACTTTAGAGGCCAGAGGACCAGACCGTGGTAGGAAAGTCACAGTTGAAGGTTTGATCACTCTTTTAGACTATGCTATAAGAACTCTTGTCGATTCTGGTGCTTCGCACACATTCATATCCAACTCAGTAGTAGAAAATATGCACCTAAGTACTAGTATTGTTTTTGATCCAGTATAGTCTCAAACCCCATAAGAGGAACAACTCATTTATCCATGATATGTAGGGGTTTGAGGATTTTCGTTTTAGGCTTCAAATTTGAATGCGACGCGTATGTTCTTGGTTTCATGGGTTACAGATTAATTCTAGGTATGGATTGGCTAGCCATGTATGGTGCCATCCTTGACTGCGAAAGGAGAGTTTTTCGACTTCTTACTTGCCATGGAAGGACTCTTGAGATTTCCTGCGACCCATGGTGTTAGTTATGCTTAGTTACCTAGAATCTCTTGACACTTCCGTTGATGATCTTCTATCAGTACCCATAGTTAGGAAGTTTTCGGACGTGTTTGATGAAGTTCGGGGGTTTCCTCCAAGGCAGGAGACGGACTTTCAGATATATTTAGTAGAAAATGCGAAGCTAGTCGCATTGCCAGTACGCCACATGGCTCCCAAGGAGAGGAGGGAGCTCAACAAAAAAGTGGGTGAGTTGTTGGAAAAAGGATTCATTAGACGGAGTATATCAGAATGGGGAGCTCCAGTCGTCTTCGCAACTAAGGCAGACGACTCTCTCCGTCTATGTGTAGATTATCGATAATTGAACAAACTCACCAAGAAGAATAGGCACCCGCTGCCGAGAATAGATGACTTCTTCGACCAACTGGTTGGCGCTTTAGTTTTCTCTCAGACGGACTTAGCCACAAGATCTCATCAGCTCAGAGTAGTAGATGATAGCATTGACAAGACAACTTTCAGAACTCCGGATGGTTTCTTCGAATGGATGGTTATGCCTTTTGGGTTAACCAATGCACTCGCGTATTTCGTAGAGTTGATGAGTTGGGTGTTTAGGGAGTATCTGAACAAATTCGTGGTGGTGTTCGTAGATGACATCCCAATCTTCTCCAAGAGCAAAGAAGAACATGCCCAACGCTTAGAGGAGGTTCTAAGTTCCTATGACGGTCCGCCCCGCACCAGCCTGCATTTCCTTCGAAAGTGCGCTGTACACATGCCCGACTAGCACGGGACGGTCGTCAGAAGGAAGGGAAAGATGGGAACGAACTAATAAAGAACCTGTAGAATGTATCACAGTGCATGGAGTAAAATATAATAATTATAACATACTCGACACAAAACAAGTGAGACAGTGCATAAGCTAATAACTAAAGTCAACATCAACATCAGAGCAGCGGAAATCCAAATACAGCTTATTACAACTTTCCAAATTTACTGTCTCTAAACAAAAGAAAACTAAAGTAGAAGATGCACCACTAATGCCCAAGCAGTGATCTTCAACAACACAGGGAGAATACTATGTATATATTACGTGGAAGCGTCCTGCTCGTCTCCGGATCATCTACCCGTGCATCACCAGCTAACCTGTCTCTAGTCTGCTCGTGTGAGCACCCAGAGTAATAAGAGGAGACATAAAACTCTGGGTCAGACATAAAGCCTGGTATGAGCGATAAGCATCTAAACAGAACAATAACAGGTATACTAAACCATACCTGAACCAGGACCTGCAACCAAAGAGTTAGTACCACATACCGTACAGTTCTCTAAGGTGCCATAATAAATAGTGCAATGGATACGGGGGTGGGGTGTGCATGTCATAATGATAGCAAACAAGTTAACCATAGAAACCATCCTCACATCTCTCACTCATTGCGTAAAGCATACGATGTCCATCACTGTCAATCACTAGACCCATTGAAGTAGTGACGGAGTTCGATTGTACAACTACTGCTACTACCAAGCTTACCACATGGAGTCATGACCAAATCTTTACAAATGACCCCACTTCATAGGTTTATAGCCCTTTAGTCGTACCTAGCCCCTTTCAGCCCTGAATCCGTTCACGTACTTCCCATACATAGTGATCCAAAGTCATAATCATCGACTGCCCCTTGGCACACGTCCCGCAGCAAAGCCCAATCATGAAGTGAACTCGTCAGTTCCCAACTGGATCCTGAGCTCTAACTTCCCATATTGGACTACCTTTGCATCTCGGGTTATTGGTCAATACTGGGTCGGGTCGTAGTTTTCTCCTGTAGCAGTTCGGTTCGGGTCCGCAGCGTCGCATCGGTTCGGGTCGGGTATTCCACTTCGGGTCGGGTCGGGTGTCCTCCTCCGGGTCGGGTCGGGTGCCATCTCCCTTCCAATTCGTGCTTCCGCTCCGATCCGCTCCCTCGTTCTTCACGTGCTCCGATCCGATCCCTCCTTCTTCGTCTGATCCGATCCGAGTTCAATTAGCGTGGCCTTCCCTCTTGCTAGTTCTCCCAAGTATCAAGTTCCGATCCGAGCCCTTCGTCCCTTAGTCGATCCGATCACCAGCTTAACCAACAAGGCCTTACATTTTCACCAAGTTTCTTTTACGCCAGGTTCCAGTTCGGGTCGGGTTCCTTGCCCAAGTCTCCAATCCGATCCGAGCCCATGTCCGATCCGATCCGAAACCCTGCACAATTTTCTACAATTTTTTCCAGCAACTTGTTTACGCCATTCGACGACGTTTTTGACAAATCTAACACTTCTAATCAATCATAAAACACACCGTAGAGTCATAGCAACATGTAATAGCAACCACAAACAGCAAAACAAGAATTCAAATGAATCAAAATGGATCAAAAGTGGCTAAAACCTCACATTTTCCCATAATCCCACTTAATCATGTTAAGCACATACTTAGTAAAACTTAATCAAATCATCCAAATTTTCTAAGAGAGGCATAAAATATTATTTAAGAATTTCTAAACATTTTTCCAGAATTTATTAGTGTATAAATTCGCTAATCTTCACTAATTACCCTTAATTACCATAATTAGTACAAAAACTATGCAAATCACTCACCTTTGCCACAAAATAAAACACCAAATCTGAAATACTCTCTATTTGGGTCGAATTCCTATGTATAGCAGCAGCTCCAACCTTGCTCTGTTGCTATTTGGCCTTGTTTTGATGTAGTTTAAGCTTAATCTTCACTAAAAATGTGTTTTGGAGTGGTTTTAGGGGATGGAAGCCATTACTAAGGTCTCAAGAAGGTTTGTGGCGGCTCAAAACTGAAATGAAAGTGATTTCCTAACCCTAATCAGCCCTCCTATGCCTCTAAACCCGAAATTCCACTTGGGCCTAGCTGCTAATCACCCGGCTAAGCCCAATTAAGCTGTTTTTCACCATCTGAAACTTGTTTCAGCCATATCTCCCAAACGGTGAGTCCGTTTGCCAAATGTGACCACTCTACGGAATTGTAAACCATCATCCGGAGCCAATGGAAGTGGTTTCAGGTCAGCATTCCTTTCTAGTCAAAAGTTATGGCCGAAACAGTGCCAACTAGGGGTAAAATGGTCATTTAAAAATTGGGAAAAATCATGAACATGGGAAATGACCCCAATAGTCGTCTCCTAAAGTTACATGACCATACGACTTCGTATGTGAAAGAAATAAATATCCTACGGTCCTATGGTGCGTAGAATACGGGTCGTTACACTCTCCCCCCCTTAAGAAATTTCGTCCCCGAAATTCCTTAACCCAAAACATACAAAAGATCCTGCATGCCTAACAGTCACATACAACAATCAAACATGCAAAACAAGCAAACAAGCCTACCCTAGCATGCGGAAAACTAAATCGAAGTCAAAATCTTACCAGGCAAAGAGTTCTGGGTATGTCTTCCTAATGTTCTCCTCTGTCTCCCAAGTACAATCATTCTCGTCCTCGCCCCACTGAACCTTGACTAGCTTCACCGCCTTCCTTCGAAGTTGCTTCATGTCGTGCTCGACAATACGGGCCGGCTTGCGGTTCCCAACCGCCTCGGGTTCTACTTCGAAGTCCTCTAACTGATCAGGTGAAATAGTTATATTTGGGTCGTGAACGAACTTCCTTAGTTGGGAAACATGAAATACATTGTGAACTCCCGCCATCTTCTCTGGTAAGTCAATTCTATATGCCAAATTCCCGACTAGTTCAAGAACAGGGAATGGGCCAACAAATCTTGGTGCCAATTTGCCTCTCCTGCCAAATCGTATTACGCTCTTCAACGGAGAAATCTTGACAAACACCAAGTCACCAACGGAGAATTTTAAGTCTCTTCTCCTCTTATCAGCATAACTCTTCTGCCTATCTTGGGCAGCCTTCATTCGTTTTTGAATGATCTTGATCTTATCTGAAGTTTCCCTCACCACATCTGGTCCAAGCATAAACTTCTCGCCAGTCTCTATCCAACATGATGGTGAGTTGCACGGTCTTTCGTACAAAGCTTCATATGGAGCCATACCGATACTGGATTGGTAGCTATTATTATATGCAAACTCTACTAGATGCAAATGGTCATCCCATGATCCACCAAAATCCAATATACATGCTCTCAAGAGATCTTCCAAAATACGATTCACCCTCTCCGTCTGACCGTCGGTCTGAGGATGATATGCGGTACTGAGATGTAACTCTGACCTTAGAGCCTCTTGTAAGCTCTTCCAAAACCCACTAGTGAACAACGGGTCTAGGTCACTCACAATGCTTTTAGGTACTCCATGAAATCTCACTACCCACTTCATATACAATTCTGCTAACTTAGCTGCCGTTCTGGTCGATTTGACTAGTATAAATCTTGCATTTTTAGTCAATCGATCCACAGTTACCCAAATGCTATCATGTCCCGATCTAGTCCTTGGTAAACCATCGATGAAATCCATCGAGACTTGCTCCCATTTCCATTCGGGAATATCTAATGGTTGCAACAACCAACTAGGCTTCTTTTGCTCGGCTTTAACTAGCGGGCAATTCATGCACTTGGATATAAACTTTCCAATGTCTCTTTTCATCCCTTCCCAGTAGTAGGTTTGCTTCATGTCTCGATACATCTTGTTACCACCGGGGTGTATAGTCAGTTTTGAGTGATGACATTCTCTAAGCACTTCATCTCTCAATCCATTGACATTGGGTACGACTAGTCTTCCATCCATTCTAAGCCATCCATCTCGATCAAGCCTATACTTGTTCATCTCCTCATCGATACCCATCTCTAACCTGGAGATGATTTCCAATAGGTTAGGATGGTCCCTTTGACTAGAGCCGATCCGCTCAATCAAAGTGGGTCTGACAGTCAAACTTGCTAACATTTCTGGATTCAATTCGCACTTTGGTCTGAAATCAAACCCCGCGATATACTCCAGTTGCTTCCATTCTAGAAACATAGCCCCTAAACTGGCATGTCTCCTACTCAATGCATCAGTCACCGCATTGCCCTTTCCCGGTGTATATGCGAAGTCAAAATCATAGGAAGACAAGAACTCTAACCACCTTTGTTGCCGGAGATTTAGATCCTTCTGGGAGAAGAGATACTTCAACGACTTATGATCTGTAAACAGCTCAAATCTTTCTCCCAAGAGATAGTGTCTCCACATCTTTAATGCGAACACGATCGCTGCCAATTCCAAATCATGGGTAGGTATCTTCTCTCGTGCGGTTTCAATAGCCGACTTGCATAGGCTACAACCCTATCGCCTTGCATCAATACAGCACCCAGTACGGTACCACAGGCATCCGTGTATACCGTCATCTCTTCATTCCCCTTAGGAATGACTAACACTAGTGCGCTTGTCAACTTGTCCTTTAGACTCTTGAATGCATTCTTGCACCTTTCATCCCAGACAAAAGCTTGATTCTTCTTGGTCAACTGGGTCAATGGTGCTGCTATCTTGGAGAAACCTTGGATAAACTTACGATAATATCCAGCTAACCCCAAGAAACTTCTTACATCCGTTGCATTCTTGGGCGTAGGCCAATCCTGTACCGTAGCCACCTTCACCGGGTCCACGGCAATAACATTCTCTGAAACAACATGGCCCAAGAACCTCACTTCCCTCTTCCAGAAGTGACACTTAGAAAACTTTGCTTTCAATTGGTGTTTTCTAAACACCTCCATCACTATTCTTAAATGTTCCTTGTGTTCTTCCTTTGTCCTCGAGTAGACCAAAATATCATCAACGAACACAAGGACAAACTTATTCAACTGATCTCTGAATACCCTATTCATAAGATCCACAAAATATGCTGGGGCATTGGTCAGCCCGAATGGCATGACCAACCACTCATAAAACCCAGACGGCGTCCGAAATGCCGTTTTAGCTATACTCTCACCTTCCACTCTAAGCTGATGAAAACCTGTCGCGAGATCCAACTGAGAAAATACTCTCGTGCCACTCAACTGATCGAACAAATCATCTATCCGCGGTAGAGGATACTTGTTCTTCCTCGTCACTTTATTAAACTCGCGGTAGTCTACACACAAACGAAGGGAACCATCCTCCTTGGTAGCAAACACAACTGGTGCTCCCCATTCAGAAACACTCCTTCTGATAAATCCCTTCTTCAAAAGATCGCTGACTTGCACCTCGAGCTCTCGCTGCTCCCTTGGTGCCATACGACGAAGTGGCATCACTATAGGTCTGGCATCTTTTACCAAATCAATACGGAACTCAATCTCTCGGTGTGGTGGAAGTCCGGTCACTTCTTCGAAAACATCCGGATACTGGCCAACCACGGGCAAACCTGACAACTCACTATGCGGAATATCGAGGGAGTTTAGAAAACTAGCCAATACCCCCTCACTGGGTAGACCACCAAATACTATCCTCCGCCCATCATCCGCTCTAGCTGTCACCAAAAAGCCCTCACAGTCTACCACCACCCCGTATCTTTGGAGCCAATCTACTCCCAAAATAATTCCAAACCCAGTAAAGCCCAAAACAAAGCAATCACAAACAAACATGCATCCATGACTCGATAAGACCACATTACGACAAATCATGCTAAGGCTAGTCGAACCACCAATTGGGTTCGTTACTACTAAAGGTCTATCGACAATTTCGGGCTCCAATCCCAACCTATCTACCAGGTCACTAGATATGAAAGAACTGGAAGCTCCGGTATCAAACAAAACTCTAACAGGAACATCATAAACAGAAAGCATACCTTGAATGACGACATTCTTTCCCTTCTCCGCCGCAGTTGGGGCATTCGACGAAGAAGGAATAACATTAAGGGCGTATGCTTTCACCATTTGCTTTTCTTTAGGGGGCTGTGGACACTTGTCCTTGTGATGTCCCATTTGGCCACAGTTGAAGCACTTCCTATCCGCTGGCTTGGCCCGACAATTACTAGCATAATGGCCCTTCTTACCACAGCTGAAGCACTCAACATCTTGCTTATTCTTTTTCTTCTGGCCATCCTTAGCTTGATTCTGCTTTCTCTTATTCTGGGAACCACCCTTGCCTCCACCAATTGCTTGTAGTTTTGGCTCTTCTGCAGATGCAACCTCAGTCTTCGGCTTAGGGTAGAGACTTTCTGATCTCAGTGCTTTTCCCACAATCGATTCAAACGTCTCATCGATGTGGTTATTAAGCCTTTCCCCCAAGTACTAATCCAAACCAGTTATGAATTTCTCATTCTTCTTCTCGGCAGTATCAATAAGAGATAAGCCATATTTTGACAAAGTGTCAAATTCAGCAATATACTCCGAGACAGCTCTGCCATTCTGCTTGAGCTCCAAGAATTTTTTAAACAGCACTGACTTCTGAGCAGTCGGAATGAACTTCTCGCTAAAGCGAGCCTTAAACTGCTCCCAAGTAATCTGATCTTAGGGAGTAGCTGCCTTTATAGCATTCCACCAATTCATTGCCCGCCCTTGCAGCTGACGGGATGCTAGTTTTCTCTTCATCGCATCCTCGAAACCCAAATCCTTGAAGATACGTTCGCAACTATCCAACCAATCCTGAACATCCGTAGCCGACTCCGTTCCGTGGAACGGCTTCCCACCAAGACTAGTATAATCCTTATTTAGCTTGGCGAAGTCGACCCTTGGCGCTTGCACTATTGAACCACCACCATTTCCACCATTGGGAGCTTCCCTCTGCACATCCCTAAGCATCTCTCTCATGAGGTCAGTAAACATCGCCCTTATGTCAGCAACATTCCCATTATTGGCCCCTCTACCGGTACCTCTAACATATCGGCTCATCGTCAATCTGAAAAAGGAAACGATTAACGACCCCATAGTGGTGCTAGTGCAGCACGATTTCATTCTCATACTACTAATAGTATATATATAGCTTTTGAAAACAAAAATAATCATAAATACGCTCTCTAGTATACGTATATTATCTCTCCCTGATAACTTCCCTAGGTTAACTACGCAACCTAGAGCTCTGATACCAAGTGTGACGGCCCGCCCCGCACCAGCCTGCATTTCCTTCGAAAGTGCGCTGTACACATGCCCGACTAGCACGGGACGGTCGTCAGAAGGAAGGGAAAGAAGGGAACGAACTAATCAAGAACCTGTAGAATGTCTCACATCGCATGGAGTAAAATATAATAATAATAACATACTTGACATAAAACAGGTGAGACAGTGCATAAGCTGATAACTAAAGTCAACATCAACATCAGAGCAGCGGAAATCCAAATACAGCTTATTACAACTTTCCAAATTTACTGTCTCTAAACAAAAGAAAACTAAAGTAGAAGATGCACCACTAATGCCCAAGCAGTGATCTTCAACAACACAGGGAGAATACTATGTATATATTAAGTGGAAGCCTCCTGCTCGTCTCCGGATCATCTACCCGTGCATCACCAGCTAACCTATCTCTAGTCTTCTCGTGTGAGCACCCAGAGTAATAAGAGGAGACATAAAACTCTGGGTCAGACATAAAGCCTGGTATGAGCGATAAGCATCTAAACAGAACAATAACAGGTATACTAAACCATACCTGGACCTGCAACCAAAGAGTTAGTACCACATACCGTACAGTTCTCTAAGGTGCCATAATAAATAGTGTAATGGATACGGGGGTGGGGTGTGCATGTCATAATGATAGCAAACAAGTCAACCATAGCAACCATCCTCACATCTCTCACTCAGTGCGTAAAGCATACGATGTCCATCACTGTCAATCACTAGACCCATTGAAGTAGTGACGGAGTTCGACTTGTACAACTACTGCTACTACCAAGATTACCACATGGAGTCATGACCAAATCTTTACAAATGACCCCACTTCATTGGTTTATAGCCCTTTAGTCGTACCTAGGCCCTTTCAGCCCTGAATCCGTTCACGTACTTCCCATACATAGTGATCCAAAGTCATAAACATCGACTGCCCCTTGGCACACGTCCCGCAGCCAAGCCCAATCATGAAGTGAACTCATCGGTTCCCAACTGGATCCTGAGCTCTAACTTCCCATATTGGACTACCTTTGCATCTCGGGTTATTGGTCAATACTGGGTCGGGTCGTAGTTTTCTCCTGTAGCGGTTCGGTTCGGGTCCGCAGCGTCGCATCGGTTCGGGTCGGGTATTCCACTTCGGGTCGGGTCGGGTGTCCTCCTCCGGGTCGGGTCGGGTGCCATCTCCCTTCCAGTTCGTGCTTCCGCTCCGATCCGCTCCCTCGTTCTTCACGTGCTCCGATCCGATCCCTCCTTCTTCGTCTGATCCGATCCGAGTTCAATTAGCGTGGCCTTCCCTCTTGCCAGTTCTCCCAAGTATCAAGTTCCGATCCGAGCCCTTCGTCCCTTAGTCGATCCGATCCCCAGCTTAACCAACATGGCCTTCCTTTTTTGCCAAGTTTCTTTTGCGCCATGTTCCAGTTCGGGTCGGGTTCCTTGCCCAAGTCTCCAATTCGATCCGAGCCCATGTCCGATCCGATCCGAAACCCTGCACAATTTTCTGCAACTTTTTCCAGCAACTTGTTTATGCCATTCGACGACGTTTTTGACAAATCTAACACTTCTAATCAATCATAAAACACACCATAGAGTCATAGCAACATGTAATAGCAACCACAAACAGCAAAACAACAATTCAAATGAATCAAAATGGATCAAAAGTGGCTAAAACCTCACATTTTCCCATAATCTCACTTAATCATGTTAAGCACATACTTAGTAAAACTTAATCAAATCGTCCAAATTTTCTAAGAGAGGCATAAAATATTATTTAAGAATTTCTAAACATTTTTCCAGAATTTATTAGTGTATAAATTCGCTAATCTTCACTAATTACCCTTAATTACGGTAATTAGTGCAAAAACTATGCAAATCACTCACCTTTGCCACAAAATAAAACACCAAATCTGAAATACTCTCTGTTTGGGTCGAATTCCTATGTATAGCAACAGCTCCAACCTTGCTCTGTTGCTATTTGGCCTTGTTTTGATGTAGTTTAAGCTTAATCTTCACTAAAAATGTGTTTTGGAGTGGTTTTAGAGGATGGAAGCCGTTACTAAGGTCTCAAGAAGGTTTGTGGCGGGTCAAAAATGAAATGAAAGTGATTTCCTAACCCTAATCAGCCCTCCTATGCCTCTAAACCCGAAATTCCCCTTTGGGCCTAGCTGCTAATCACCCGGTTAAGCCCAATTAAGCTGTTTTTCACCATCTGAAACTTTTTTCAGCCATATCTCCCAAACGGTGAGTCCGTTTGGCTAAGGTGACCACTCTACGGAATTGTAAACCATCATCCGGAGCCAATGGAAGTGGTTTTAGGTCAAAATTCCTTTCCAGTCAAAAGTTATGGCCGAAACAGTGCCAACTAGGGGTAAAATGGTCATTTAAAAATCGGGAAAAATCATAAACATGGGAAATGACCCCAATAGTCGTCTCCCAAAGTTACATGACCATACGACTTCGTATGTGAAAGAAATAAATATCCTACGGTCCTATCGTGCGTAAAATACGGGTCGTTATACTCTCCCCCCCTTAAGAAATTTCATCCCTGAAATTCCTTAACCCAAAACATACAAAAGATCCCGCATGCCTAACAGTCACATACAACAATCAAACATGCAAAACAAGCAAACAAGCAAACAAGCCTACCCTAGCATGCGGAAAATTAAATCGAAGTCAAAATCTTACCAGGCAAAGAGTTCTGGGTATGTCTTCCTAATGTTCTCCTCTGTCTCCCAAGTACAATCATTCTCGTCCTCGCCCCACTGAACCTTGACTAGCTTCACCGCCTTCCTTCGAAGTTGCTTCATGTCGTGCTCGACAATACGGGCCGGCTTGCGGTTCCCAACCGCCTCGGGTTCTACTTCGAAGTCCTCTAACTGATCAGGTGAAATAGTCATATTTGGGTCGTGAACGAACTTCCTTAGTTGGGAAACATGAAATACATTGTGAACTCCCGCCATCTTCTCTGGTAAGTCAATTCTATATGCCAAATTCCCGACTAGTTCAAGAACAGGGAATGGGCCAACAAATCTTGGTGCCAATTTGCCTCTCCTGCCAAATCGTATTACGCTCTTCAACGGAGAAATCTTGACAAACACCAAGTCACCAACGGAGAATTTTAAGTCTCTTCTCCTCTTATCAGCATAACTCTTCTGCCTATCTTGGGCAGCCTTCATTCGTTGTTGAATGATCTTGATCTTATCTGAAGTTTCCCTCACCACATCTGGTCCAAGCATAAACTTCTCGCCAGTCTCTATCCAACATGATGGTGAGTTGCACGGTCTTCCGTACAAAGCTTCATATGGAGCCATACCGATACTGGATTGGTAGCTATTATTATATGCAAACTCTACTAGATGCAAATGGTCATCCCATGATCCACCAAAATCCAATATACATGCTCTTAAGAGATCTTCCAAAATACGATTCACCCTCTCCGTCAGACAGTCGGTCTGAGGATGATATGCGGTACTGAGATGTAACTCTGACCTTAGAGCCTCTTGTAAGCTCTTCCAAAACCCACTAGTGAACAACGGGTCTAGGTCACTCACAATGCTTTTAGGTACTCCATGAAATCTCACTACCCACTTCATATACAATTCTGCTAACTTAGCTGCCGATCTGGTCGATTTGACTGGTATAAATCTTGCACTTTTAGTCAATCGATCCACAATTACCCAAATGTTATCATGTCCCGATCTAGTCCTTGGTAAACCATCGATGAAATCCATCGAGACTTGCTCCCATTTCCATTCGGGAATCTCTAATGGTTGCAACAACCCACTAGGCTTCTTTTGCTCGGCTTTAACTAGCGGGCAATTCATGCACTTGGATATAAACTTTCCAATGTCTCTTTTCATCCCTTCCCAGTAGTAGGTCTGCTTCATGTCTCAATACATCTTGTTACCACCGGGGTGTATAGTTAGTTTTGAGTGATGACATTCTCTAGGCACTTCATCTCTCAATCCATTGACATTGGGTACGACTAGTCTTCCATCCTTTCTAAGCCATCCATCTCGATCAAGACCATACTTGTTCATCTCCTCATCGATACCCATCTCTAACTTGGAGATGATTTCCAATAGGTTAGGATCGTCCCTCTGACTAGAGCCGATCCGCTCAATCAAAGTGGGTCTGACCGTCAAATCTGCTAACATTTCTGGATTCAATTCGCACTTTGGTCTGAAATCAAACCCCGCGATATACTCCAGTTGCTTCCATTCTAGAAACATAGCCCCTAAACTGGCATGTCTCCTACTCAATGCATCAGCCACCGCATTGCCCTTTCCCGGTGTATATGCGATGTCAAAATCATAGGAAGCCAAGAACTCTAACCACCTTTGTTGCCGGAGATTTAGATCCTTCTAGGAGAAGAGATACTTCAATGACTTATGATCTGTAAACAGCTCAAATCTTTCTCCCAAGAGATAGTGTCTCCATATCTTTAAAGCGAACACGATTGCTGCCAATTCCAAATCATGGGTAGGTATCTTCTCTCGTGCGGTTTCAATTGCCGACTTGCATAGGCTACAACCCTACTGCCTTGCATCAATACATCACCCAGTACGGTACCACAGGCATCCGTGTATACCGTCATCTCTTCATTCCCCTTAGGAATGACTAACACTAGTGCGCTTGTCAACTTGTCCTTTAGACTCTTGAATGCATTCTTGCACCTTTCATCCCAGACAAAAGCTTGATTCTTCTTGGTCAACTGGGTCAATGGTGCTGCTATCTTGGAGAAACCTTGGATAAACTTACGATAATATCCAGCTAACCCCAAGAAACTTCTTACATCCGTTGCATTCTTGGGCGTAGGCCAATCCTGTACCGTAGCCACCTTCGCTTGGTCCACAGCAATACCATTCTCTGAAACAACATGGCCCAAGAACCTCACTTCCCTCTTCCAGAAGTGACACTTAGAAAACTTTGCTTTCAATTGGTGTTTTCTAAACACCTCCATCACTATTCTTAAATGTTCCTTGTGTTCTTCCTCTGTCCTCGAGTAGACCAAAATATCATCAACGAACACAAGGACAAACTTATTCAACTGATCTCTGAATACCCTATTCATAAGATCCACAAAATATGCTGGGGCATTGGTCAACCCGAATTGCATGACCAACCACTCATAAAACCCAGACGGCGTCCGAAATGCCGTTTTAGCTATACTCTCAGCTTCCACTCTAAGCTGATGAAAACCTGTCGCGAGATCCAACTGAGAAAATACTCTCGTGCCACTCAACTGATCGAACAAATCATCTATCCGCGGTAGAGGATACTTGTTCTTCCTCGTCACTTTATTCAACTCGCGGTAGTCTACACACAAACGAAGGGAACCATCCGCCTTGGTAGCAAACACAACTGGTGCTCCCCATTCAGAAACACTCCTTCTGATAAATCCCTTCTTCAAAAGATCGCTGACTTGCACCTCGAGCTCTCGCTGCTCCCTTGGTGCCATACGACGAAGTGACATCACTATAGGTCTGGCATCTTTTACCAAATTAATACGGAACTCAATCTCTCGGTGTGGTGGAAGTCCAGTCACTTCTTCGAAAACATCCGGATACTGGCCAACCACGGGCAAACCTGACAACTCACTATGCGGAATATCGAGGGAGTTTAGAAAACTAGCCAATACCCCCTCACTGGGTAGACCACCAAATACTATCCTCCGCCCATCATCCGCTCTAGCTGTCACCAAAAAGCCCTCACAGTCTACCACCACCCCGTATCTTTGGAGCCAATCTACTCCCAAAATAATTCCAAACCCAGTAAAGCCCAAAACAAAGCAATCACAAACAAACATGCATCCATGACTCGATAAGACCACATTACGACAAATCATGCTAAGGCTAGTCGAACCACCAATCGGGTTCGTTACTACTAAAGGTCTATCGACAATTTCGGGCTCCAATCCCAACCTATCTACCAGGTCACTAGATATGAAAGAACTGGAAGCTCCGGTATCAAACAAAACTCTAACAGGAACATCATAAACAGAAAGCATACCTTGAATGACGACATTCTTTCCCTTCTCCGCCGCAGTTGGGGCATTCGACGAAGAAGGAATAACATTAAGGGCGTATGCTTTCACCATTTGCTTTTCTTTAGGGGGCTGTGGACACTTGTCCTTGTGATGTCCCATTTGGCCACAGTTGAAGCACTTCCTATCCGCTGGCTTGGCCCGACAATTACTAGCATAATGGCCCTTCTTACCACAGCTGAAGCACTCAACATCTTGTTTATTCTTTTTCTTCTGGCCATCCTTAGCCTGATTCTGCTTTCTCTTATTCTGGGAGCCACCCTTGCCTCCACCAATTGCTTGTGGTTTTGGCTCTTCTGCAGATGCAACCTCAGTCTTCGGCTTAGGGTAGAGACTTTCTGATCTCAATGCTTTCCCCACAATCGATTCAAACGTCTCATCGATGTGGTTATTAAGCCTTTCCCCCAAGTACTAATCCAAACCAGTTATGAATTTCTCATTCTTCTTCTCGGCAGTATCAATAAGAGATAAGCCATATTTTGACAAAGTGTCAAATTCAGCAATATACTCCGAGACAGCTCTGCCATTATGCTTGAGCTCCAAGAATTTCTTAAACAGCACTGACTTCTGAGCAGCCGGAATGAACTTCTCGCTAAAGCGAGCCTTAAACTGCTCCCAAGTAATCTGATCTTCGGGAGTAGCTACCTTTATAGCATTCCACCAATTCATTTCCCGACCTTGCAGCTGACGGGACGCTAGTTTTCTCTTCATTGCATCCTCGATACCCAAATCCTCGAAGATACGTTCGCAACTATCCAATCAATCCTGAACATCCGTAGCCGACTCCGTTCCGTGGAACGGCTTCCCACCAAGACTAGTATAATCCTTATTTAGCTTGGCGAAGTCGACCCTCGGCGCTTGCACTATTGAACCACCACCATTTCCACCATTGGGAGCTGCCCTCTGCACATCCCTAAGCATCTCTCTCATGAGGTCAGTAAACATCGCCCTTATGTCAACAGCATTCCCATTATTGGCCCCTCTACCGGTACCTCTAACATATCGGCTCATCGTCAATTTGAAAAAGGAAACGATTAACGACCCCATAGTGGTGCTAGTGCAACACGACTTTATTCTTATACTACTAGTAGTATATATATAGCTTTTGAAAACCAAAATAATCATAAATACGCTCTCTCGTATACGTATATTATCTCTCCCTGATAACTTCCCTAGGTTAACTATGCAACCTAGAGCTCTGATACCAAGTGTGACGGCCCGCCCCACACCAGCCTGCATTTCCTTCGAAAGTGCGCTGTACACATGCCCGATTAGCACGTGACGGTCGTCAAAAGGAAGGGAAAGAAGGGAACGAAATAATCAAGAACCTGTAGAATGTCTCACAGCGCAAGGAGTAAAATATAATAATAATAACATACTTGACATAAAACAGGTGAGACAGTGCATAAGCTGATAACTAAAGTCAACATCAACATCAGAGCAGCGGAAATCCAAATACAGCTTATTACAACTTTCCAAATTTACTGTCTCTAAACAAAAGAAAACTAAAGTAGAAGATGCACCACTAATGCCCAAGCAGTGATCTTCAACAACACAGGGAGAATACTATGTATATATTACGTGGAAGCCTCCTGCCCGTCTCCGGATCATCTACCCGTGCATCACCAGCTAACCTGTCTCTAGTCTGCTCATGTGAGCACCCAGAGTAATAAGAGGAGACATAAAACTCTGGGTCAGACATAAAGCCTGGTATGAGCGATAAGCATCTAAACAGAACAATAACAGGTATACTAAACCATACCTGAACCTGGACCTGCAACCAAAGAGTTAGTACCACATACCGTACAGTTCTCTAAGGTGCCATAATAAATAGTGTAATGGATACGGGAGTGGGGTGTGCATGTCATAATGATAGCAAACAAGTCAACCATAGCAACCATCCTCACATCTCTCACTCAGTGCGTAAAGCATACGATGTCCATCACTATCAATCACTAGGCCCATTGAAGTAGTGACGGAGTTCGACTTGTACAACTACTGCTACTACCAAGCTTACCACATGGAGTCATGACCAAATCTTTACAAATGACCCCACTTCATTGGTTTATAGCCCTTTAGTCGTACCTAGGCCCTTTCATCCCTGAATCCATTCACGTACTTCCCATACATAGTGATCCAAAGTCATAAACATTGACTGCCCCTTGGCACACGTCCCGCAGCAAAGCCCAATCATGAAGTGAACTCATCGGTTCCCAACTGGATCCTGAGCTCTTACTTCCCATATTGGACTACCTTTGCATCTCGGGTTATTGGTCAATACTGGGTCGGGTCGTAGTTTTCTCCTGTAGCGGTACGGTTCAGGTCCGCAGCGTCACATCGGTTCAGGTCGGGTATTCCACTTCGGGTCGGGTCGGGTGTCCTCCTCCGGGTCGGGTCGGGTGCCATCTCCCTTCCAGTTCGTGCTTCCGCTCCGATCCGCTCCCTCGTTCTTCACGTGCTCCGATCTGATCCCTTCTTCTTCATTTGATCCGATCCGAGTTCAATTAGCGTGGCCTTCCCTCTTGCCAGTTCTCCCAAGTATCAAGTTCCGATCCGAGCCCTTCGTCCCTTAGTCGATCCGATCCCCAACTTAACCAACATGGCCTTCCTTTTTCACCAAGTTTCTTTTGTACCAGGTTCCAGTTCGGGTCGGGTTCCTTGCCCAAGTCTCCAATCCGATCCGAGCCCATGTCCGATCCGATCCGAAACCCTGCACAATTTTCTGCAACTTTTTCCAGCAACTTATTTACGCCATTCGACGACGTTTTTGACAAATCTAACACTTCTAATCAATCATAAAACACACCATAGAGTCATAGCAACATGTAATAGCAACCACAAACAGCAAAACAACAATTCAAATGAATCAAAATGGATCAAAAGTGGCTAAAACATCACATTTTCCCATAATCCCACTTAATCATGTTAAGCACATACTTAGTAAAACTTAATCAAATCATCCAAATTTTCTAACAGAGGCATAAAATATTATTTAAAAATTTCTAAACATTTTTCCAGAATTTATTAGTGTATAAATTCGCTAATCTTCACTAATTTCCCTTAATTACCGTAATTAGTGCTAAAACTATGCAAATCACTCACCTTTGCCACAAAATAAAACACCAAATCTGAAATACTCTCTGTTTGGGTCGAATTCCTATGTATAGCAGTAGCTCCAACCTTGCTCTGTTGCTATTTGGCCTTGTTTTGATGTAGTTTAAGCTTAATCTTCACTAAAAATGTGTTTTGGAGTGGTTTTAGAGGATGGAAGCCATTACTAAGGTCTCAAGAAGGTTTGTGGCGGCTCAAAACTGAAATGAAAGTGATTTCCTAACCCTAATCAGCCCTCCTATGCCTCTAAATCCGAAATTCCCCTTTGGGCCTAGCTACTAATCACCCGGTTAAGCCCAATTAAGCTGTTTTTCACCATCTGAAACTTGTTTCAGTCATATCTCCCAAACGGTGAGTCCGTTTGGCTAATGTGACCACTATACGGAATTGTAAACCATCATTCGGAGCCAATGGAAGTGATTTTAGGACAAAATTCCTTTCCAGTCAAAAGTTATGGCCGAAACAGTGCCAACTAGGGGTAAAATGGTCATTTAAAAATCGGGAAAAATCATGAACATGGGAAATGACCCAAATAGTCGTCTCCCAAAGTTACATGACCATACGACTTCGTATATGAAAGAAATAAATATCCTACGGTCCTATGGTGCGTAGAATACGGGTCGTTACAGTTCCCTTAGAGCACATCACTAAAAGAAAAAATTTCTAAGTGCCACTTTTGGAGGAAGGAAGTGAGATTCCTAGGGCATGTAGTATACAAGGAAGGGATAACAGTGGATCCCGCTAAAGTCGTGGCAGTACAAGATTGGAAGGCTTCAAAGAATGCAATGGAGGTAAGGAGTTTCCTTAGATTGGCGGGCTATTACAAAAAGTTTATTAAAGAATTTGCACGAGTCTCTGCTCCACTTACCTGCCTTACAAAGAAAATTTTGGGTTTTGCTTGGAGCTTGGATGCTGAGGATGCTTTCCAAAGATTGAAATGGGCTCTGACAACAGCCCCAGTTCTAACTCTCCCTGACGAAAGCAAAATATTCACAGTTTACACTAATGCTTGCGGCACGAGATTGGGCTCCATACTAATGCAATAAAGTAGGGTAGTATGCTATGGGAGTAGGCAAATAAGGGTTCATGAAAAGAACTACCCCACCCATGACTTGGAATTAGCAGCAATAGTGTTCACACTCAAATCTTGGCGGCACTACCTACTTGAGAAAGGTTTGAACTATACACAGATCACAAGTCGCTCAAATACTTGTTTTCCCAAAAAGACCTCAACCTAAGGCAGTAGAGATGGATGGAGTTTCTAGCGTCCTATGACTTTGAGATACCTTATACCCCAGGCAAGGGTAATGTGGTTGTGCATGCATTGAGTAGACAGTGGATGACCTTGAGTCCTCTATTCGTAGAAAGGAAAAGCTTGGAGTACATCTCAACCTTAAAATTTTAAGTCATCTATGGATTTCGCACATGGTTTGTTGGCATCGTTGGAGGTGCGACCTACTCTGTTAGAGCGAATATCTTTGCAGCAAGAGGACCAACAGTTAAAGGAAATCTTGGACAAGCTTAGTCAAGAAGAAACCTTTAGTCACTTGGCCAGATATGCAGTAGACGAAAAAGGCTGGGTAAGACGAGATGGAAGGTTGTGCATCCGTAGAATTAGGGAATTTCTTAAAGAAGTACTAGAGGAAGCCCATCACTTTTGGATGACTATCCATCCGGACGGTGATAAAATGTATCGATACAAGAAGCAAGTTTTCTACTGGACAGGCATGAAGAAAGATGTAGCAGAATTCATGGTGCAATGTTTGACTTGTCAAAAAGTCAAGGCGGAACAAAAGAAACCCGGTGGGTTGCTCCGACCCTTAGATACTCCACAATGGAAATGGGAGAGTGTCTCTATGGACGTCATTGATGGACTACCCAGATCAAGGAAAGGCAACACAAGCATTTGGGTAATAGTAGATAGACTTACAAAGAGCGCACATTTCATCCCAGTTAAGAGCAAGAGAGCGGCAGCTTTGCTAGCTTCAGTTTACCTTAAAGAGATCGTCCGACTACATGGGGTATCTTCAAGTATAGTAAGTGACCACGACCCCATATTTACCAATGAATTTTGGAGGAGATTGCAAGAAGCTCTAGGTACGCAGTTGAGACTTAGAACAACTTACCACCCTCAAACGGATGCGCAAACCGAGAGGGTTAATAGAATTATGGAGGATCTACTAAGACTATGTATACTAGACTTCGGAGGGACTTGGGAGGAGCATCTCCCATTGGTTGAATTCACATATAATAATAGTTTTCAGATGATCATAGGTATGGCACCCTTCGAAGCGCTATATAGATGACCTTGCCGATCACCTACTTGTTGGTGGGAGTCTACCGACAGACTTTTACTAGGGCCTGACATGATACGGGAGACCTCAGAAAAGATAGACCTCATTCAAAGAAGAATGAAAGCAGCTCAAGATCGACAGAAATCTTATGCCGATAAAAGCAGGACAAACTTAGAATTTGATGTTATGGTTTTCATCAAAGTCTCACCACTAAGGAGTGTAGTCCGCTTTGGCATAGTAGGGAAGTTGGCACTAAGATTCGTTGGGCCATTCCCTATAATAGAGAAAATAGGCCAGATGGCTTACAGAATCAAGCTACCAGGTAGACTGGCGGGTGTGCACGATGTATTTCACATTTCCATTTAAGAAAATGTCTCCATGACACGACAAAAATAGTGGAGCCAGTACACTCAAGGGTCGTAGAAGTTGAGAAAGAAGCATCGATAAGAAGGATTCCTACTCATATCCTTGGATCAGAAATCAAGAAGCTACGTAATAAGGATATAAGATAAGTAAAAGTGCATTGGGGAGAAGACTGCAATAATGAAACATGGGAACTAGAAGATAGGATTCACGCTTCTTACCATTTTCTTTTTTGAAGTACGTTCTTGACTTCTTTTCCAAGCTTTTTACCTTACATCTATCAAGTTTATCCTATCATTCGAACTTTTTGACCTTTTAGTAGATATCATTTGTTGAAAACATGTGTTTGAAACATGTTATGTTTAATGGTTGCAAGTGGATGCAAGTGGTTGCTCGTGGATGCATAACACACACTAGGAACTAGATCGGCTCAAGTAGCTGAACAAGCCACTGTCAGTTGTACCCTTGTGCTTTCGAATTTTGTTTTTTTACTAATAGGGTTGTTTACACTTCTGGCTGCCTTTATAAATTTAATACAAACAAATATTTTTTATATTCTTCTGGCCACCATGTATTATTCCTTCACTCAGCTATTCACTACCGTACTTCTCTACAATTTCAAACCTTAAACTCTAACAAAAGCATATATTCTTTTGTGCCTAATAGAGATGGATGATGAAGATAAAAAAGTGGTTAGAATTGCTTGATTTTTATTTTTTTCTATTATGTTATAGAACATGTTGTTAGGTTTTTTTTAATGGTTAGGGTTTTCCATTGCGTTTTAGGATATTTTTCCATCTCGTTGGAAATTTCAAGCATGGAGGACATTAAATTTGACGATGTTGTAATAGAGAATGACAATGTAAGTTTTGAATTGTAGGGTTTTTATCCGTACAACTTACATATCTTCTTTTACAAATCGATACATTAATTTTTTTTTTTCGTTTGATAGATGGAGTATTTGAATGATGATAAATTGGATGATAAAGACGATGGTTGTGATAATATGATGCAAGATGTTCGATCAAATGACTCAAAAGACATAAATGTTGATTTGATGAATCATTTCACAATCGATGAAATAAGCACTCATTTATAAAAATTAAAATTTCTAATGTGTTATGAAAAGGTGCTGGTGGCCTCTCCATTTTTGCATTATTAATTTAGACGGTGGAAGGCAGAGGGAAATTGAAAATTTTGGGGTGCTTTTTGTTTTGGTGGCCAGAAGTGTAAACCAGAGCGTGAATAATAGCACCCTATTAATATGAAGCTTCAGGTATTAAAGTGAAGAAGAATGTAAAGAGTAAGAGAGCAGAGGGAGAGTAGATCAATGACAACAAAAAGTGATGGAGAAAGATGAGTGTAGTGGTTCAAATTTAAATGTTTAAAGCAGATCTAACAATTCACTTACGCACATGAAAAAAGTCATTAATAATAGATAACTTTGGTTACCGATTCAAATGTATTTTATACTACGTTGTATCGCCAAATTTATATTATATCTTATGTTGGCCCAATAATCAAATATACCAAAATGAAAAATTCAAATTTCTCTAGAGCCCAAACAGAATTTTCAAACATGCATAATAAAATATCATCATGCTCAGTGCATCGATACGAACAAAATAACACACTAAAAAATATATTTTATTTTCTGTGTAAAATTTCATATTTTGGTTACATACGCTATTGTTAACCGTCAACGATTACATAAAACGATTTAAATGAAGTTAGAGATGTCAAAGTTTGACGAAACAAAAGTCAACGTTTTAAATATAAATTTTCTAGCACAATTTCATGTAAAGTAATTATATTCTCAAGCGTATTTTACCATTTATTATTAACTGATTTTACAACAATAAATTAAAATCGAATTAAATTTCCATTATTAGCAATCAACTTAATTTATCTGATTTAAATTAAACACATGCAACTCAAATTTAAATTCCTTTTAGTATTTTAAGTTTAACAATAAAATCATTTTTCGTATCGTGTATGGCTGTTATTTAACGACCGCAAAAATATTATTTCGAATTTACTCTTTTTATAAAATTATATTTAACTTAAAAGTGAATACTTATATATATTTTTCTTAAAATATTATTTAACTTTGTTCAAACACTAATTCAATTCAATGCAAGACGTGTATAACGATCAATTTTGTTCAAATTCTTATTAAATGTAATAACTTATATTTACATTAAGAAATTAACATTTTCTATTTTAAATAATTTTATTCAAAATTCTATATAGTTTAATAATTTTAAATTTATTGAAATTACAGGTTGCTACAATCTCCCGCACTCAAAACTTTTCGTCCTTGAAAAGGAAATGAATAAAGAACTAAAATTTTGATATATTTCAAAACGATCAATTTGTAGAACATTTAAAATCCTTCTTTATTTTATTATGTCGAAGTTATGTAATATTTAATTTCATATAATTTGTTTCGTTATTTCAATGTCAAAATACGTTTATAACATGATGTCTTGACAAGTTTATTTTCGTTCTTATAGAACTTAGGCATACGTTGATCGGGCGCGTGTCTAAAAACCTCTAAATACTTAAGAGATTATTTTGACACCTAGTGAAAATATTTGAAGACCTTTAAAAATAGATATGGAAAGTACCACCCTCGTAGATTGCAGTTACATAACGGTTACATAGTTATCCCATCAGAATCATCCAAAACTATAGGCATGTTGACAATCTCTGCCCTCGAAATACGCTTTAACACGCCTGCTATCCAATGTGACTCCACCGAGTTGGATTCCGATATGACCTCATCGAGTAAGATTCCTTTAACACACCCTATCGAGTAGGGTTCCAAAATCCTATCGAGTATGATCACAATTTCCAATGGAACTACTGAATAGGGTTCCAATGCAATCCTACAGAGTAAGATCCCAATCTCCACTGGAAGGTACTTCCTATATCTTTGCTTTCAAAAATATCATACTATGTATAGTATCTTTCAGTTCATAACTTCGTATATGTCATACTTATATAAGATCATTTCTTTCCAAATCGAATACTTTTAAATCCGTAGTTTTGAATCCTCTAACATTCTTATATAATTTCCGTTTTGTACGAGAATCAAAATTTTCAAAATCAAATCTTTTTCGAATTCAAAGATTTTAAATAATCACTAGATTTCAAAACTATATCAGTTTCACATCTATATAAATATGAGATCATTACTTTCAAATTCAAATATTTAAAAAATAATAAATTTTGGATTTGCTTCATGCTCATATAACATAGATTTGGATATTTTAATACCTTTTAAAGAGTATTTCTTCACATAATTTCAATAGGGAGAATTTCAATATAACTTGTATAAATTCCCTTTATGTCAAATCAATAGTTTCAACTTCGATTACTTAGAAAGTTTTCAATAAGATTTCTCAATTTCCGTAAAGTGATTTCCATTTATAAATACTATTAAAAGGCTCATTTTATAGTGACTCGGAAATTTTAACTTTTTAAATTAACATAGTTAATTGAAATTTAACATAGAAATCTAAATTTAATAAGAAATTTTATATTTTTTATACATTTAACTAAAAGTAGCGAAGGAAAATATTTCATAGTAAAATATGTAAGTTTCATTCTACTCACAAAATTTAGTTAATGAGAAAAAATTGCTTAAATTAAATTGTTCTCGTAATTTAGTTTTTTTTCTAAATATTAGATCATTTTCTAAGGATGATGGCATTTTTTGTTTTGCGAAATTCGTACGTTTATTGTTCCGGATCTATGATTGTTTCTGCAAAAAAGCGCAAAATAGACAATGTTTGTTATGTGTATCAATGCTAAAATCTCATCCATATTCTCCTAGTAATGTACTAGTATTTCAACTAGTATTTGGTATATTGATTGCGGTTAACACTTGAGAACTTTAAACCATACTTTTAGTCTAATGGGACACTATTGAATTTGAATTAACACCGATTAACATCTTTTATTGTAAGTGACACCTGTTGAATTTCGCATGGCAACTATTGAGAGAAAAAAAACAAACATGTATCATCTCCTCCCTCATTTTCTTCTACCTTCTCCAAAAACCTTCTCTGTAATTTTTCTAAACCAAATTTCCTCTTCTTCAAAGCTAAACACACCCAACATCAACCTATATCACCATCAAAATCCACAAATTCTTCTTCCTCCTCCATTTCAGAAAACCCATTCTTTTCCCCAAATTCCGCTTTCCCTCATCTCGTGGAACCTCCTGCCATCGAGCCCTCATCAACAAATCATTGTTGCCATGGAGAAGCCACCCACCCAGGCTTTGAACACCAAGCCTAAATCCGAATCTAAAATTCAGCCTCTAAATCGCCATCACCAAAACACCATGTCTAGATCCGTCGCGCCTCCCTACTACCTAAAACCGCAACTCAAAATCCACGAACCCTACCTTATGCGAAATACAAACTTGCACATCTCTCCAGCTCTAATTCACCGAGATGTCACCCATCCATGTTGAAACCACCTTCATTAAAAACCTATGCCGCAACAACCTATCACCTCGGCCTCTACCCCTTCATTTAGCTGTGCGCAAATCTAGGTCTCTAGCCTACCGATTGAAATAGAAATGTGTTTATTTTATGCTCTTATTTCTTATCTTTTGTATATAAATAAATATTACTTGGGTATTGTTTTGTTACTTTTACAGATATTCCAACCCAGCCCGCATGCAACCAGAAATGTAGAGAAATAGAGTTCAATTTGCTGTGAACCTGCATTTTGAAGAATTGTAGATGAAGATATCACATCTAGTTGCTGTTGGACAAGAAAAGGGTTGATAACAAGGCTTTGCACATCACAAATCAATGAAGAAGTGTCAAGGAAGCAAGAGGAAAAGAGAAAAGGCCCAAATTTGCTTTATTTATCTAAGGCCCATTTATGTTTCTCATTGTAAACTAATTAGTGATGTAATGACCAGGCCCATTTATCATTAGGGTTAGGGTTAGGGTTTGGCTATCTACCCTATATATACCCTTGTAATGGCATTGTAGCCACCATCCTATCCTATATCTCATTCTATTCTCTTCTTCATTAATAAAACTCATTTTTCTTTTATGAAATTCTCTATTTCTTAGCAATTAGTGTTGTCTACACGATTAGATTCGGTAGAACACTATTTGTATTTTGCATTTCTTTTCATTAGTGATTGACCGTCTGATTAGATTCAGCGGTAATCCTAATTTTATTTCCTGTTGTTATTTATATTCTGCACTTTTATTTTCTGTATTTTAATCGCGTTCATAGGTTAAATTGGATTTGATTAGATTTGAATCTGATTCATAGTTCATTGCTTTTCCATTGAAATTGTGATTTGATCGTCGGTTCAGTTAGATCTGTTCTGAATCAAATTACAGTTTTAATTTTGTTTTGTTTTATTTTCAAAATCAACCTCCAAAGTTTTGTCTAACTCGCCCAAGAGATTAGACAAATAATTTGATTTAATTCACCTCCCTGTGTTCGACCTGTATGCTACACACCTGTATGCTTGCAGAATTTATTACAAATGTCGCACTTTTCTAATTCATAGATTAGCGACGATCAAGTTTTTGGCGCCGTTGCCGGGGAGGTAACGATTAAATTTTATTGTTTATTTAATTTCTGATTCGTTATAGTTTTTTTATTTTCTCTTTTGTTTTCTTGTATATATATAAAAAAATCTTGATTAGTAAAGTGGTGTATCAATTACATTGGTACTCTCATGAACGGAGCAAGAAAAAAAAAATACTTGTCAAGTTTCCTTGATTTTATTTCTTTAATTTTCATTTATTTCTTTCCTCTTTTCGGTCTCCTTTCCCATCTTTACATTTCTTCTTTTCCATATATATATATATATAAAAATCTCTATTAAAATCTTTCCCCTTTCTACCTTGTAATTAATTTTCTCTGTTTGATTGGATGTCATTTAATTTCTTTTCTTTTTGTTTCTTGTATATATAGAAGAAGAAAAACTCTTGATTGGTTAGATTTGGTATGATACCGTAATCTATCAAATAAAAAAAAACTTACCAAATTTCCTTAATTTTATATTCTTCTTTCTCATTTATTTCTTCCCCCTTTCAATTTTTTTCCTTTCCTACTTTCAAAGCAATAAAAAAAAACAAAAAACAAAAAAAACTCATCATTTAATTTCTCAAACTCTTTCCCCTTTTTCAATTTCATTCCCAGTTTCTACAACCTCTCTTTCAATAGCTTTCATATAAAAAAAAAAAAATTTGAAAACTTTCCATTCTTTCTTCCTTGTAGTTAATTCTCTGCTTTGTCATTTGATTACTACCTTCTTTTGCTATTTCTTTATTTCTTTCCATTCTTTTTCTTTTTGCAATTACAACAACAATCTCTTCTCATCTTCTTGCCATTCCGTACATCTTCTTCTCTTCCACCAAGACCAAAACCAAAACCATCTTCACGCATACCCATAAAAATCCATACATCTTGCACCAACGAAAACTAATACAGCAAGTCATAACCTCCCCAAAACCATCCTTTCTCACAACCAACAACATCAGCACGTCACCCTCGTCCATCACAAATATCCCACGCACAACTTCTGCGCAACATCACCGCCATCAAATCCGATCACAACGCAATACTCAGCAGTTCCACTACGTTTACCAGCCTCTATCCACTAAAACCGCTCCACAATACCACCAATACCCACTCCAAATCCGATTCTCCGATCACGACATCATCCTCCAACCTCACGTTCGAATTCCAACACCACCTCCACCACGCAACAGATCCAAGAAACCCATAAATCGCCAATTCGAAATCAAGCCAAAAATCCCAAGTCAACAACGAAAAAGCAAATCGAAGGGGCCTTGAGTTTCATATTGAAAATTTTCCTTTTTTTTGGATTTCGAATAGCTTAGTTGTGGAGATTGATTGTGGGTGGAGTCTATTAGGGGAGTTGCGTCCTGTTTTCCAAGAAAAGGAGGAGGCGCGTCTCAGTGAGATCTCCCGTGAATTTTTTTTTGGGGCACTGCAATTTTTTTTTTTTGGTGAACATTGAAGTTTGTGCATGGTGTTTAGCAATTGAGTAGGCAATTGATTTGTTTTCATTTTCTTTTTGATGTGGTCTCTTCGTGAAAGGTAAATTATACTACACACATTAAAAAAAAAAAAAAAAATTGGGACTGCCATTTTTCGTTTCTGAGAGATTTTGGGAGCGCATATCCTGTATTTTGTTTTTGTCCTGTTCGACTGTGCCAAAACAAATAGCAAAAAAAAAAAAAAATTTGTGGTTTGAGGAGCATAATTAAGGCGAGAATTGGATTGTGTTGCCTATTTTTGGGTGCGTGCGTTTTGATTGAGAATTGACTTTCCAGGAGCAATTCTTTATTTAGTGCGTTAGTGCTTGTTCCCTACTTTTTTTTTAATTTCTTTTGTTAGGCTTAGCTTTTATTTTAAGTTTAGTTTATTTATTTTGTTTGGTTTTATTTTTATTTTTATTCTAGGTTTTTATCAGTTTGTAGTTTTCTTTTGATTTTACTTCTTTTCTTTTTCTTAAAAAAAAAAGAGTACGTTTTTTTAAGGCTTAATCGAGTAGGTTCGCTTGTTTGTTTGTTTGTATTTTTTTTTCTTTTTTTTCCTTTGTTAGTTTTTTTTCTTTTTCTTTTTAGGTTTTCTCCCTTTCAATTGTTTATATTTTTATTTTGTTTTATTTGCGTCTCTTTATTAAAAAAAAAAGAGGAAACCTCATTCAAATCAAAGGCAAAAAGCAAAGAATTCGAGCAAAAAAAAAAAAAAAAAAAAAAAAAAAAACAAGAAAACTCGGAAGCCAAGCAAATTTGCAAATCGCCAACGCTACTCAATTGCACTGGACGGACTGCCATACCCCGCTGTAAAATTCTCTTAACTCTACAGGTGCTCTGCTGCAAAATAAAAATATAGAAATTGTTGTAAAAATCTTCTGCAGGGGCAGCGGCTTGAATGTAAAAAAATTTAATTCTGCAATTTATATTTCTGTGACTGTTCTGTGACTGTAATTTCTGAATTAATTTGGTGCGGACTGACATTTCCATAACTGAAATCTTCATTCTCATTGTTTTCAACAATAAAAATAGACGCTGCAAAATAATATAATTAAAAAGTGGTGTTTTGTGAAGTTGACTGTCTCGTATAATTGGATCGCGGATATATAGTAGTTCAATTTATTGAACTATTAGCAAAAGAGGTTGCATACTACCCGTAAAACATTGGTCGTATCCCTTAGTTTTATACTATACGTGAACAGCCATAAGACCCTCTTCCCCCTTCCAATTGAGTCAGTTAATTAATAGAGCACAACTGAGTATTTTATATTATTTTGAAGTGAGAATAATTTTTGTCTTCTGCTGACTTCATTCAAATGTCTGATTCAAAAAAATCCTTGAGAGAAACGTGGGATAATAATCGGAGTAGATGTCCTCTTGAAAAGTATGAGTATGAATTGCAACTTATGAAACAAGATTTTCCAAAATTTCGTGAGCCCAATGTCAACAATTTTCAAAATTTTCCAGCTGATCAACATTTTCAAAATCACATATATAATCGAAACGACGATTTCAATTTAAATTTCAATAACTTCGATTATGGGCCACATCCACATCAAAACGGTTTTGAATCGCAACATACCTTTGATCAACATCAATATGGGGTTGTAAACCAATTCGAAAATAACTTTGAAAATGATTTTCAAATCGACCAAAATTTTCAAGATTACAACCCACATCCACATCAAAATTTTCAAGATCAAAATTGCGATTTTCCCTCAAATTTTAACAGTTTTGGTTATGAACAAAATTTCTATGATCAAAATAATTTCCAATATCATTGTCAGTTTCCTGAAAATTCAAACAACTACCACATTGGAAATAATATTGATTGTGAAATTGATGTGGATTATAATTTTGAAAATCAAGAAATCCAAAGCGAGAGCTCTCAAATCAACGATCGTCTTAACATTCTTAGAGAGAGGGAAGAAAGACTAAATAAAAAGGCCGATGAACTTCTTTGTTTATTGACATCTTTGAAAGAACAACGAGAGCAACAGAATCGAATTCAAACAAGCGATGAATCAGAAAATAGTCCATTCTTTACTGATAGTGAAAATTTTCAAACAACAACTTTCGAAATTGAGAATGATGATCTAAATGAAGTTGTTCAAAATTCAATAAATGATTTGGATTTCGATTCTTTTCAAAAAGATTAAAGCTTGGATTTTGATCTTCCTCTTTTGGGCTGTGAGAAACCTGAAATCTATGAAATTGAACAGAATAAAAATGTTGAAATTTTCAATTAAAATTTGGAAAAGGATTTTAACGAACATGAATTCTTTGGATTGTACAAGGATGAGTTGCCAAATGAGGAAGAAGTGGATTCACGTCACGAGTTCGAAAATTTTAATTCTGAGAAAATTTCAAACGAACTTGAAATTGTCAGTGTCGAAAAAACGTTGTCAATTGAGAAATGTGATCACATACTCTTGAACAACACTCAGATTTTAAATTTCACTGAATTTGTATACGATCACAAATTTTTGAAAAATTACACTGACAAATTTGTTGAACACATGAATTATTTTTGGAATGTTGGCTTGATTGAAAAACTTCGTGTGAGGACGACCCTAGATATTTATCTCCTGGACTATAAATCTAGGTTTAAACATGAGATGGTTTTCAAAAACCTTTTCTTATTAGAAAACATGCCTAGACATAGTGGGAATGGGACTCATAGGGAAAGAGCCAAGTGTGGGGGAAAAAGATGGTGGAATTCTTTGCATCGCATACATCGTAAACACATATATCATTGTACATATGATTTTCATTCGCATATAGTGGCTAGACTGCATTTCATTCTACAAATCATTCTGCATTTGATTCACCTTTGGGTACTATCTTTCAATTATAGAAAAAAATTACAGTGTGGACACTGTTTAGTTCTAGTGTGATGGGGAGTCTGCATTTCACTCATTTTTGTTTTTTTCCCTTTATTTTTCTTTCTTTCCATATTTCATCATTTAAGTAGGACCATTATACATTTTAGACTGTAGTAACATGAGGACCATCATACATTTTAGACTGTAGTAACATGCCATTTTTTTTTGAAACATGACTCATTTTAGTTTGATGCAACAAAATAAGTTAACAATTATTAGTCAGTTGATAGTATTTTTTTCTCTCAACTCAGATCGAATAAGAAATATAATGAAAAGTTTAATTTTGAGGGATAATAGTGTAACCGGTACATAGGGAGATTCTTAAGTGATGGCCATGAAATCTATTCTATATTGTAGACTTTGTTTAAATAAGTGGAGGACTTAAAATACTTATATTGGCTTTTCAAATCTTTAAAACTAAGTTGTGTTGAGTTGAATTCGCGTAACTCTCTTTTGTGCTTATATTTTCGATAATAATAATAATAGTATTCCAAGGGTATCCAACATTGCTCGTATATCGAGCGTTGGTGTGCAAACCCGCCAAGCTCTATCCGACACGTTGTTGACAAAGTCAACATTGGAATACCTTGGTCTCATTTTATGAGATTGGACACCTAAGGATTACCGACACGTTGTTGACAAAGTCAAAGTCGGCCTGCACAATCCGCCAAGCTCTTTACCCACTCTCCGTTAGTCCGCGAGGCAGTGCATGGGTGGTAAACCTTGGTCTTTTTAGTTAGGTGTATGTACTTAATCATAAATATTAAAATTTTATAGAATAAAGAATAAGCGATGATACCCAAACACTTCTTGACCTTATTGATTTGACTAGCCATACATGAGAAAATTAGAATACCACTTTGCAAACTGTGCCAAGCAAACTAAGAATTTATTTCATGGCTGCACTATGTTATCGACCGAACTAACTGGCCAAACTGGAATTTAACATTTGAAAACTTGATTTATATTGAAAATTTGTGACAAGTCGAGGTATCTAAAATAAAATCAACTGGTTAGAAATTATTAACTTAATTTGTTGTACCACTTTCCTGAAATAAGTCGTGTTGTCATTTTTCGTTTTTATTTTTGCATATGTCCATTGCATTCATGTAGTTTCATTAGAATCATAGCATACTGCATTTGGATTTTGTGGGTAGTATCCGCTGAAAACCCTCACGAGACACCACTCGTCCTACTAGGGACACCTAGAGGTTTAACGGCTAGTTGCATACGCTCAATGCAATCGTGTTTCCTACGAAAGTGTGACCTATCTAGTTAGTTTTTCATTTCTTGTTTTACTCGAGGACGAGTAAAAGATAAGTGGGGGGGTATTTGATTGACATAGAAATGTGTTTATTTTATGCTCTTATTTCTTATCTTTTGTATATAAATAAATGTTACTTGGGTATTGTTTTGTTAGTTTTACAGATATTCCAACCCAGCCCGCATGCAACCAGAAATGTAGAGAAATAGAGTTCAATTTGCTGTGAACCTGCATTTTGAAGAAAATTAGATGAAGATATCACATCTAGTTGCTGTTGGACAAGAAAAGGGTTGATAACAAGGCTTTGCACATCACAAATCAATGAAGAAGTGTTAAGGAAGCAAGAGGAAAAGAGAAAAGGCCCAAATTTGCTTTATTTATCTAAGGCCCATTTATGTTTCTCATTGTAAACTAATTAGTGATGTAATGACCAGGCCGATTTATCATTAGGGTTAGGGTTAGGGTTTGGCTATCTACCATATATATACCCTTGTAATGGAATTGTAGCCACCATCCTATCCTATATCTCATTCTATTCTATTCTTCATTAATAAAACTCATTTTTCTTTTATGCAATTCTCTATTTCTTAGCAATTAGTGTTGTCTACACGATTAGATTTGGTAGAACACTATTTGTATTTTGCATTTCTTTTCATTAGTGATTGACCGTCTGATTAGATTCAGCGGTAATCCTAATTTTATTTCCTGTTGTTATTTATATTCTGCACTTTTATTTTCTGTATTTTAGTCGCGTTCATAGGTTAAATTGGATTTGATTAGATTTGAATCTGATTCATAGTTCATTGCTTTTCCATTGAAATTGTGATTTGATCGTCGGTTCAGTTAGATCTGTTCTGAATCAAATTACAGTTTTAATTTTGTTTTGTTTTATTTTCAAAATCAACCTCCAAAGTTTTGTCTAACTCGCCCAAGAGATTAGACAAATAATTTGATTTAATTCACCTCCCTGTGTTCGACCTGTATGCTACACACCTGTATGCTTGCAGAATTTATTACAAATGTCGCGCTTTTCTAATTCATAGATTAGCGACGATCACCTACATTAGATCCAAACCTACAACCCGATACGAAAAACCATCTTTTTTCAAACAAATAAGTTTGATTTTGATTTTGCGTTAATTGGTTTGGTGATTCAGTCATCGTATTGATTCGAGTCGAGTTTGTGTTCGAGGCAGTTGTATGATTCGGGGTTGCCGTTCTTGGTGTCATGCTTGTATTCTATGTTAGCATCCACTTCTCCATCTTCTTTCACTATCCATAAAAGGTGAGTTTTCTCACTCATGACTAATGTTTAAGTAAGTGAAATGGCTACGATTGAAATGTCTAATTGAAATGTTGCATGCATATGGGATAACTTAGTATATATTTAAATTTTTGATATGTTAGTATTGATATGAATTTATGCAATGACATGAAATATATGTTCACTTTCGACACACATGATATGTTGTGCACATAATTGACATAAATAACATGATATGAATTTTCTATGTGATATGTTGTTATGTTATATTTATATTGTTCTCACACTATAAGTTCCCTGTAGATTTAGGAAAATAACTATGGGTTGGAATGATACATACACGAATGACTGTATAGATTTAGGAATTGAAACTGAATTTATTAGAATGTTGGTTGAAATGATATATACCAGGGAATTTAATTTAACGACTGAAACGATACATACCCTATTCACTTGACGATAAGAAAAATAATCATATATGGACACCGTGGTCAGTAAAATTATTTTCTAAAATTTTAGAAGTATGTTTTGATTTTGAAATTTAAGGAAAATATTTTAGTAAATTAGTGTTTGAAATATTTTACTTGAATTTAAGTTAAAACTGATTTAATAAAAGGATTTAATATGATTTTAAAATTGAATTTGTTGTTTAAAATTAATTTGTTAATTAATTAAGGCCTACAATTTAAAGTTAAGATTTGTTTAATTTTGAAAGATTTAGTTTAAACTAAATTTAATATAATATAAACTTAATATAATAATGTAATTTAAAAGTTCTATTTTAATATAAAATGATTTATTTAGTTTTAAGGATTTGTTTTAAATATTAAAATTAAATTAAATTTAATTTAATTTAAAGATTTAATTTAATAAATAACTTTAATAAAATTTAATTTAAGGAAAAATATTTAATTTGTTTTAAAATAAGCGAATGAGAAGATTTGATTTTTAGTTTAAATTTCAAATGATATAAGATTTCATTAGTGAAACTTATAAAATTTGAAGTTGAAGAATTTGATTTAAGGAATTAACATAAAGATTAAACTTTGAATGTTGTTTCGGGAAAATATAACGAAACGAATTTAGAATATAAAGTTTGAAACTAAATTAAAGTAAAGGTTTAGAATTGTAATTTTAGTTGTAAATTAATAAATTAGAATTTGTATTTGTTGAATTTTAGTTGGGTTGAATAGGAATTTGACATCTAAAATGAATGATAAGTTGAATTTAAAAATACAGATATTAGGTTCAGATTGGATTATTATATTTAAACTATTTTAGATTTCTACTATTTATATGGAACTATTTTACATAAATTAATTTTTTTTACTATTATTTTTATAACTACTTTATAACCATTTAATTTAAACTATTTTATATATTCAAAATTTAGAAACTAATTTAATAAACCTATTTCAATAAAAACTAGTTTATATTAAATTTAAATTATATATATTAACTATTTTAAATTTTGGGACAGTTTGGCTCAGGTCCCTATTATGCTTCAAAATACAAAAAACTCCCTATCTAAAAACTTTATAAATTAGGTCCATATTTTTCGTAAATCATCAAAAAATCAACAAAAATCAATGTAAAATTTACCAAACTTCAAAATTTAATTCAGTACATATTCTATAGTGCAGAATCAGAGATTTGGGCAGCGAAAAACGAATAAACTCAATGATTTATTCTGTCAACAATGCAAAAATAACAAGAAAATCAATTGGCAGAAATTATAGAGAGAATGAAAACAGA
>JASFAX010004065.1:0-40485 GCA_030737875.1 Allium sativum | reverse complement strand
TTTATCCAATGATAAATATTTTACTTAATTTATAAAATATTATGTATAAATTAATCTGCTCCATTTATCTGTTTAAAACAGATTTCTATTTAAAAATCTTCTTTAAATAGATCTTTTCCATTTTTCTTTTATATCCTGCCAATTTTCATTTTTATTCTATTTATTTTCAAAATAAATATTACTTTTACACTTCTATTTATTTTCTAAATAAATAATCCTTTTATACTTCTATTACAAATATGTTCCCTTATATTTGTTATACAAATGTTTTCCTTTATATTTGTTTTACAAATAATCTCCTTTTGTATTTGTTTTACAAATAATGTCCTTTTGATTTGTTTTACAAATATTTCCTCTTTCTATTTGCTTCACAAATATTTTCCTCTTATGTTTTTTCTTTGATTTTATAAAAATATTTTCTTTTATAAAATCATTTTCCTTTTATAAATAAAATCCATTGATTTTATATAAATCTTTATTTTCAAAATACACTTTGAAAATCCCCTTTTCTACATTCCAGTATTTCTTACGGTATTTAAAATACCCAAATAACAATGATCGAGATCATTCAACACACATAATCAACAACAGATTATATATCACATCATATATCACAATATATGAAACGAAACTGTAAAATAAATGTTGAGGAATCCAGTTGGATCCCTCCGACTTGTTTCCTGCATCCACAGATGTTAATTACATGAATAACACGAATATGAAATATTCTGATAACATAATCAATATTCGATTAACGATTTATATCTATATTGTTATCTATATTTTCAACCAATTAACTAGCAGTTCAACCAAACAGCTAACACACATCAAACAACCATCATTTATAGATTTTAAAAATTCGTTATAAAAATTATAAGCTAAGCAGAGTTAGTGAGATTTACTCACATTGGACGGTTATCGTTAAATAATGATAATTGGTCATTAATTTGATTCAGGCGTTTAATTTCATCATAAATCCAAACGAGCTCCAATTCACTCCCGGTTAGTTCCATTGTGGAGTCCTCGTCCATACGATCCCAACAAATCCAGTTTTGTCAGATTCATTTTCCAAGCCCAACTACTTTTAATCCCACCAGCACCCAATACGCCTTCTTCCTCCCGTATCTAAACCCGTCGCTCCTCCTTTACAAAATTTCACACATCATTATAGTAAACCAAACACCAATTGCTGATCTTGAATCCCCTTTTTCTCCTTCTCTCTACCTTTTAAAATCACACAAAATACCCATAATCCTCCTCATCAACCCCTCTACACACCCACACCATCATTGTCAACCTCGCACCCAACAAGGAGTTTCCGTCCTCTGTCCAAAACTCGCGCTACAGGAAATTTCGCATCCCATTTTTGATCGAAATCCACCAAACTTTCCATACACACTCCAATTTATATCACAAACTCAATTCTGAAACAAACAATAAAGATTGGCGCTTGAATCGATCTCAGTTCTTAACCCTAGTTGCCGCTGAGAGAAAACAACAAGTACGAGCTTGCGTCGAACCCAGATTTGAGCATACCAGCATGAAGAGCAAGCCATAATAATCACGAATATATGTATTTTGTAATTTATCGATTTTTCTTTGATTTTATTTTGATTTTGGAACTTGGGTTTTCACTGTTGAAATTTTCTTTCGGTGGCGGCGCATGTTTTTGCTAGAGAGAAAATTTGGTTAGGGTTTAGGAAAGTTGAGGAATATCTATAGGGATAATATATATATTTTTAATTCGATTATTATATTTAATTTTAATCAACTGTTATTTTTTTTGCTGTTTAAAAATCCATATGATCACATACAATACCCAAAAATCATGAAAATGGGCATGCAGCTATAGTTCGACATTACGAACCGAACGAAACTGGTTTCGTCGAATTCCGACTCTGCTTGCTCACGCAGAGTTTTTTTAACTGTCAAAATACTGACTTCACTTTAAAATCCGGTACGGCCACATACTGACTTCAAAAATCACGGAAACTGAAATCTAACAATAATTTAATACTACGGGTCCAACAAAATTAGTTTCGTCGAATTTGGAGGTCGTTTGAAAAACTGGCAATTTTTAAAGCTCTAAATAACCCATTTAAATATATAAATATATTTAAAAATAATTAAATTTAATATTTAAAAATAAATATCATCGTATATATCCACACTAGAATATCATACAACTCCAATTGGATTTATAACTTGATATTTCCAATTTCCCAGTTATATCGATATTCGATTTATATTTAAAATGCTTTTATAATATAAATATATATTTATAAATTTCAAAGGAATTCCATAGCGACTTTTCTAAAATTTGATGTGGACATAAATCAAATCTACACAATGAAATCCCGATTTTTCTCTTCCACTAGAAAAATATACATCACCAGCTCCTAACATTTCTTGTTTCACATAAATCCGATTAAAACGGACCCTGTATATTCAGTTGAAGTTATCGCCAAATAGCGAACTGCCACACCATTTCGAGTTTGATTTTAATTATATTATAATTCTGTGTTCAAACCTCATTTAAATAATATATTCGTTATTCTAATTCAATTATATGCTGAATTAAATATTTTAAATTGTCCAGTTCACACCATATCGTCAATTCACTATTTCCGACTATTTCAAAAATAAATATATTATTCTATTATTTAAATTAGTTAAATATTCACCATTATTTAATACTATGACAATTCAAATCTCTAAATCACTATTTATATAATTAAATAAATTAATTATTATACGGTAAAATATGGGTCGTTACATGTTCCCATTTCCATTCTGGAATTTCTAATGGTTGCAACAAACCACTAGGCTTCTTTTGCTCAGCTTTAACTAGCTGGCAATTCATGCATTTGGATATAAACTTCCCAACGTCTCTTTTCATCCCTTCCCAATAGTAGGTCTGCCTCATATCTTGATACATTTTGTTACCACCGGGATGGATGGTCAGTTTCGAGTGATGACATTCTCTAAGCACTTCATCTCTCAATCCATTGACATTGGGCACAACTAGTCTTCCATTATTTCTAAGCCATCCATCTCGATTAAGACCATACTTGTTCATCTCCTCGTCGATACCCATCTATAACTTGGAGATGATTTCCAATAGGTTAGGATCGTCTCTCTGACTAGAACCAATCCGCTCAATCAAAGTGGGTCTGATCGTCAAACTTGCTAATACTTCTGGATCCAATTCGCACTTTGGTCTGAAATCATACCAAGCGATGTACTCCAGTTGCTTCCATTCCAGAAACATAGCCCCTAAACTGGCATTTTTTCTACTCAATGCATCAGCTACCACATTGCCCTTTTCTGGTGTATATGCGATATCGAAATCGTAGGAAGCCAATAATTATAACCATCTCTGTTGTCAAAGCTTTAGATCCTTCTGAGAGAAAAGAAACTTTAACGATTTATGATCGGTAAACAACTCGAATCTTTCTCCTAAGAGATAATGTCTTTACATCTTCAATGCAAACACGACCACTGCCAATTCCAACTCATGGGTAGGATATCTTTTCTCATGCGGTTTCAGTTGCCGACTTGCATAAGGTACAACCCTACCTCCTTGCATCAATACAGCACCTAGTCCGGTACCACATGCATTTGTATATACTGTCATCTCTTCATTCCCCTTAGGAATGACTAACACTGGTGCACATGTCAACTTTTCCTTTAGACTCTTGAATGCATTCTCGCACTTTTCGTCCCAAACAAAAATTTGATTTTTCTTGGCCAACTGAGTCAACGGTGGTGCTACCTTGGAGAAGTCTTGGATAAACTTACGTTAATACCCAGCCAATCCCAAGAAACTTCTTACGTCTATTGCATTCTTGGGCATAGACCAATCTTGTACCGTAGTCACCTTTGCAGGGTCCACGGCAATACCATTTTTTGAAACAACATGGCCCAAAAACCTCACTTCCCTCTTCCAGAAGTGACACTTAGAAAACTTTGCTTTCAATTAGTGTTTTCTCAACCCCTCCATCACTATCTTCAAATGTTTTTTGTGTTCTTCCTCTGTTCTCGAGTAGACAAGCATGTCGTCTATGAACACAAGAACAATCTTATTCAATAGATCTCGTAATACTCTATTCATAATATCCACAAAATATATTGGTGCATTGGTCAACCCGAATGGCATGACCAACCGCTCATAAAATTCAGACGGCGTCCGAAAGGCCATTTTAGCTATACTCTCAGCTTCCACCCTAAGCTGATGAAAACCTGTCGCGAGATCCAACTGGGAGAACACTCTAGCGCCACTCAACTGATCAAACAAATCATCTATCCGCGGTAGAGGATACTTATTCTTCCTCGTCACCTTATTCAACTCGTGGTAGTTCACACACAATCGAAGGGAACTATCTGCCTTGGTAGCAAACACAACTGGTACTCCCCACTCGGAAACACTTCTTCTGATAAATTCCTTCTTCAAAAGATCGTTTACTTTCACCCCGAGCTCTCGCTGCTCCCTCGGCGCCATACGACGAAGTGGCATCACTATAAGCCTGGCATCTTTCACTAAATCAATACGAAACTCAATCTCTCGATGTGGTGGAAGTCCGGTCACTTCCTCGAAGACGTCCGGATATTGTCCAACCAAAGGCACATCTGACAACTCATCATGCAGGATGTCGAGGGAATTTAGAAAACTAGCCATTACCCTATCACTAGGTAGACCACCAAACACTACCCTCCGCCCATCATCCGCTCTAACTGTCATCAAAAAGCCCTCACAGTCTACCACCACCCCATACCTTTGGAGCCAATTGAATCCCAAAATAATGCCAAACCCAGTAAAGCCCAAATCATGCTAAGGCTAGTCGAACCACCAATCGGGTTCATCACCGCTAAAGGTCTATCGACTATCTCGGGTTCCTATCCCAACCTATCTACCAGGTCACTATATATGAAGGAACAGGAAGCTACGGTATCAAACAATACTCGAACAGGAACATCATAAACAGAAAGCATACCTTGAATGACGACATTCTTTCCTTTCTCCGTTGCGGTTGGGGCATTCGACGAAGAAGGAACAACATTAAGAGCATATGCTTTCACAATCTGCTTCTCTTTAGGGGGTTGCAGACATTTATCCTTGTGACGTACCACTTGGCCACAAATGAAGCACTTCATGTCCGTTGGCTTTGCTCGACATTCTTTAGCATAATGGCCCTCCTTGCCACAGCTAAAGCATTCAACATCTTTCTTGCTCTTTTTCTTCTGGCCATCCTTGGTCTGATTCTGCTTTCTCTTATTCTGAGAATCATTCTTGCCTCCACCGCTTGCTTGCGGTTTTGGCTCCACTACAGATGCAACCTCGGTCTTCGACTTAGGGTATAGACTCTCTGATCCCAAAGCTTTCCTCACAATTGATTCAAACGTCTCATCGATATGGTTTATAAGCCTTTCCCCCAAGTACTGATCTAAGCCTGTTATGAACTTCTCATTCTTCTTCTCGGGAGTGTCGATAAGAGATAATTCATACTTCGATAAAGTATCGAACTCAGCAATATACTCCGAGACTGCCCTACCATTCTGCTTAAGATCCAGAAATTTCCTAAACAATTCTGACTTCTGAGTTGCTGGGATAAACTTATCACTGAATCCGGCCTTGAACTGATCCCAAGTAACTTGATCCTCTGGAGTAGCTGCCTTAATAGCATTCCACCAATTTATCGCCCGTCCTTGCAGCTGACGGGAAGCTAGCTTTCTCTTCGTCGCATCCTCGATACCCAATTCTTCGAAGATATGCTCACAGCTATCCAACCAATCCTGAACTTCTGCAGCCGATTCCGTTCCGTGGAACGGCTTCCTACCAAGACTAGTGTAATCCTTGCATAGCTTGGCGAAATCGGCTCTAGGCGCCTGCAACGCTGCACCACCACCATTTGCAGCATTGGGAACTGCTCCTTGCACATTTATAAGCTTCTCTCTCATGAAGTCAGTGAACATCATCCTCATATCAGGAGCATTCCCATTATTAGCTCATCTACCAGTACCCCTAGTGCATCGGCTCATCGTTCAATCTGTAAGGGAAAAACGATTAACCATCTCTTCAGTGGTGCCAGTGCAGTGCGACTTCATCCTTAAATATACTAATAACATATATCGCTTTTGAAAACCAAAATATCACAAATACGCACTCTCATATACGTACTATCTCCCTCTAGTGTCTTCCCTAGGTTAACTACGCAACCTGGAGCTCTGATACCAAATGTGACGGCCCGCCCCACACCATCCGACATTTCCAACGAAAGTGCACTGTGCCGATGTCCAACCAGCATGGGACGGTCGCCAAAGAAAGGAAAGAAGGGAATTTGAACTAACAAGGAACCTATAGAATGTCTCACAGCGCATAGAATAAAATATAATAATAACATACTTGACATAAAATAGGCGAGACAGTGCATAAGCTGAAAACTAAACTACAATAGCAGCGGAAAAATTCAAATACAACTTATGTTTCACATCATCATTATTACAACTTTTCAAGCTGTCTCTAAAGAAAAGTAAAGGAAGAGTACACTACTAATGCCCAAAGTAGTGACCATCAGCGACACAGAGAGAATACATATATATATCTTACGTGAGAGCCTCTTGCTCATCTTCGGATCAGCTCCTCATGCATAACCAGCTAACCTGTCTCTAGTCTGCCCGTTTAAGAGCACACAGAGTAATAAGAAGAGACATAAAACTCTAGTTCAAAAAAATGTCTGGTATGAGCGATAAGCAGCAAAACAGAATAATAACAGGTATACTAAACCATACCTGAACCTGGACCTGCAACCAAAGAGTTAGCACAACAAGATGTACAATACTCTAAGGTGACATTAACATATGGTGTAAAGATACGGGGGTGGGGGTAGGGGTGTGCATGTCATAATGATGGCAAACAATCAAGCATAGCAACCATCCTCACATCTCTCACTCAGTGCGTAAAGCATACGATATCCACCGCTTTGATCACCAAATCCTTGCTAAGATCACTCTGCCCCGTGGACTCATGGCAACTCCATTGCATTGATCCACAACCACTAGTCCTTGCTATGTCCACTCTGCCCCCATGAAGTCATGACGACTCCACTACTCTGGCTCATAGCCATACTACGATCACTTTGGCCCATGAAGCAATAATTACCCCACTGCACTGATCCGTAGCCTAACAATCGTCTCCCGGTGGTGAATCAAAGCTATGGACGTCGAAAACTCCTTAGCACACGTCCCGCAGCAAAGCCCAATCATGAAGTTAACTCGTTGGTTTCCATCTGGATCCTGAGTTACAACCTCTTATTTTGGCTACCTTTGCATCTCGGGTTTTGGTTTCCTCTGGATCGGTTCGGTCCTTCAGTCATCATCGGTTCGGTTCGGCCATCCTGGTTCAGTTCGTGATCACCTTCTTCGGATCGGGATGCTCCATATAGGTCGGGTCGGGATGAACCCATCGGTTCGGGTCGGGCTCGTGGTATAGGTTCGGGGTTAGAGATAGTACCCCGGTCCGGGTCGTGTCCTTCCATTGGTTCGTGGTTCCTCCAGGCATCAGCTCGTGGTGCATAGGATCGGAGGAGGTGGTTCTTGATAGCTCCGGGTCGTGGTCTTCAAGTGCGAGCAGATCGGGTTGAAGAGCTTCAGACATGAATGGTTCGGGTGTCCCACAAGCAGATCGGTTCGGAGCCTTCAAATGCGGTTCGTGATACATATTCCACGAGTGAGTCAGGGGGTCCGATCCGATCCGATCTCTGCTCATTTCCTGCAACTTTTCCAACGGCTATTTTACGCCACACGACGGCGTTTTCGACCATTCTATCTTTTCTAATCAATCAAAAAGCATACCATACAGTCCTAGCAACATGTATAATCATCCACAAACCGCAAAACAACAATTTGATATGTCAAAACGGATCAAACATACCCAAAACCCATGTTTCCCCTTAATCATGTTTAAGCATAACTAATGATATGATTAGCAAAACATGTCCGAATTAACCAAATTTTCTAACAGAGACCTAAAATAATATTTAAGAATTTCTAAACATTTTTCCAGATTTTTAACATGTATAATTTCGTTAATTAGCACTAATCACCCTAATTAACTGTAATTAGTGTAAAAACAATGTTAATCACTCACCTTAGCCACAAATAAACTCAGATCTGAAACTTTTGGACAAAATGGTTCGGATTCCAATACACTCCAGCAGCTCTACCTCGATTTTTGTGCTAATCCGCTTTGATTTGATGTAGATTTGGCTTAATTAGCGATTAAAAGGTGATTTGGGGTGTTTTAGCAAGTGGAGGCCATTGCTAGGGTTCAAAGGTTGTAAGTGGCGACTAAGAAATGAAATAAAAACTGATTTACTAACTCATCTCAGCCCTCCCATAACCCTAATCCTGAAATGGGTTATGGGCCCTCTTGCTAATTACCCTAATTTGGCCCGATTAAGCTGTTTTTCACCTTCTAAACCGTGTTTCAGCCATATCTCCCAAACGATGAGTCCGTTTGGCTAATGTGACCACTCTACGGAAAGGTAGACCATCATCCGGATCAATTGGAAGTGGTATCAAGTAAAAAATCCTTACCAATCAAAAGTTATGGCCGAAACAAGATCAGCTAGGGGCAAAACGGTCATTTAAAAATCGGTAAAAATCATGAACATGAAAAATGACCCCAATAGTCCTCTTCCAAAGTTACATGGCTATACGACTTCGCATGAGAAAGAAATAAATATTCTATGATCCCTTGATGTAGTGATGCGTAGAATGCGGGTCGTCACAGGCTTTGAGCTATTGATCAAAAATAGCTAATTTAATAGTTTCTTAATATCGTTCTACTATTAATCTAGTGAGATAGTGTAGAAAAATACATTCAGGTAGAATGAAAAAAATATCAAAAAGAAAATGATGCCAAAGAGGAAGATTGGCCAACCAAATTTTCCACACCAGCCATCAACATTGTAATATATTTCTCAATATATAATTTTTTTTTTATGTTGTGCAAATACAACATAATAATTTATTGTTAAACACCAATATCATTTTTATATATGAATATAACATATAGTAATAAACCTTATATGAACACAATTGTCTCGGTATTATAGAACACCATTTTTTAGATACACACTTGTTAAAAACATATTACAAAACTGTAGATAAACTAACACCAAGTCATAAACCTTATACATTTTTTATAAGCATACTTATTAACAACATGTTATAAACCTCAAAACTAAATAATAACAGCATGTTACATTTGTACTGATATACTTACAAAACTGCACACAAAACAAACGACATTTACTGTCAACACAATTGCAAATTTGGCATATAATTGTTGGCCATTCTTATCACACTTGCTTCTACCATCGTTTTGAACTATCAGCTGATCATTATTATATCAGTATTTCATAAATTTAGTCAACAAAAAAAATTGGACAACTTTCAGTATCTTTTCACACTACCAAATTAACAACTTAAGTCAATAATACTGCATTTTTCACTACCAGTTATTAACTTGCTAATCACTATTTACTTACCATTTTTCATTCAATGGACTTGACTTTGGACTACATATCATGGAGATCATGAAATATTTGGTGAAAATGACGCCTCATCCGTTACCGGTTTCTTACGATGAGATGACAATGGACCTGCTCAGAGCAAACATTAGCATATGAATTAGTGACAGATAAAAAAAAGGTTTTGGATATACAAGTACCGTGTTCAAGGACCAACACCGTAGAAGTTGGAAGGACCAAAATTGCTACTCTGTAGGAAAAATTATTAGCACATAGATATAATTACCTAGAAAATATATACTCTATTTTAGACTTGTAATTTTGTTGACTCTGTGACTTGTTATCAAAATTGTTTTCTCTAGTCAGTTAAAAGATACTGCAAATGATTAATTGTCTTTAACATGTAATTTTATTGCTGAAATTCAAGTAATCTAGTTAACTCTATGACTTGTAATTTTGTTGCTGAAATTCTGATCACGATCAAACGTAATAAAATTGTAGTATGTTGTTTCCATAATATATTTGTCCATATCAAATGTTCTTTTCAAATATTATGTCCGTAGCTTGGATGGGTATGTCTAATATCAAATCTACTTTGTTTGTGATAAAATGATTTTAGTCATGTTATAACTTGAAAATCTATTATTGAGGATCCTTATTGATACAATTTACTAGTATCAAAACTCATGTATATTTTATCTATATAACAATGTTCGCAAGAGAACTTAATATGCACAATGTTTAGCTTAAATCATTTTCTTCTCCTTGCTCTTTTGCAATGAAAGTAATTGATTATCTTGTTGTTTCCAATTTAAAGTAAAGATATTTATTTATTCGTGATTGAGTTTCTAAATTGAAATGGTTAAATTACAGTGTATAATGTTTATTATGTACAAGTTTGACTGGTAAAGTCCCATGTTCTGGGATAAGTAGTGATTATCAATTTCTACTTGTTACTTGTCATTCAAGTGTAAACCTGAAATAACATCCCATTAATGCTCAATTTTGAAAAGCATACATTTTGTTTTGCCTTCTTTCTCAACAATCTCGTTGCTTTTAGTACTATATATATTACTGAAGAAATATGTCACACTACATCACTAAGATTAAATTTACTTGACAATTTAATCGTATATAACATAAGAAACAGAAAACCATATATCGCACTACATCATTAAGATTTAACATGACCGACGTATTATTTAACAAAACAATATTCTGCCTAATACAACCACATATATAACTTCAAACTTGCAAAAACTACTACAACATATAACTGAAATGCTAAACACAATCATCTTACAATTTATAATCACACCAGAGCATAAAAAACGATGGAAAGTGTTTTGCAACCTTATATCCGTATAAATTCAGAAATTGTACAAATACATAAATAATACAAATCCACTACTCTATTAATCAAACATTAAAATTTTGTAAGCAACCTATAACAGTATCATTAACCTATAACAATATCTGTACAGTAACTAAAACAACTATTACATGAGATTTGCAAAATGTCATAAAGTATTCCAAATCAAAACAACCTATAACGGTATCAACTAATATATCAACTACTTTAGATCAACAACCTATAATACTATCCAAAACCTAACACCAACCAACATCCCAATATATCATCAAGTAAAGCACCACCACCTTCAATCCATTTATCTACAACACATAATTTCTCCAGTAATAAAAGCAAAACAATTAATTCACAAATAAAGCTAAGTAAAAGAACTAAACTAAACAAAAATACACAATTAACAAGAAAAAGACATATAATACGTGGACAACAAAATAAACTTTAAAAAAATCAGTTAAACCAAAATAAACTAAACAGTATAAACATTATAAAACAAAACAATACCTAAAACTAAAATTTTAGCACAGATTTACAATTTCTACGATTATGGTCATATCGATTGCATCTTCCATATCTACTTTCATTGGTTTTAAAAACTTCTGGACCTCCCGTTCTTTTTAATGGTGGCCTACTATCTTGTCGAATAGATTAGGAGGTCTTACAATATCACTATCTTTAGCTGAAGCTTTCGATTTACCAAAATTAGGGACTGTCATTATTACATGATTAGCACGATAAGCATCTGTTGTATAGTAATACTCCACACATTCATAAAGAGATAGTTTAGACCTATTCATACATTTTATAGCATGAGCACAAGGGAAACAAGTAATTTTACATTGATTGCAACTATACATTCTCAAATTCAAATTAACATGATGAGATTTTGGAGATTTAACTTCAAAACATAATTAGATGACTTAAACACATCTCATCCATATCCTTCACTACGTTTAGATATTTGCCCCATCACCTTAATTTGAATAGAATCTAAATAAGAAGTAATGGAAAGAGCACGTTCATCTAAAATCCATAAATTAAAGCTTTCAGCCGTAAGAGAATACAATTCACCAAACATCTTCCCCTAGAAAAAATCAAGCCAATGATCAAATGGTTTATCACTTAAAAAATCTAAGGCTACAAGACCACTAATCTCAATATATTTAAACATTATTCTTTCAAAATCCTAAACTGTGACACATCTTGCAACTCTTTCGAATAAATCTTTCATACAATGATTTGTGTTCTTGATCTTCACAGAACTAAGAAGATTACTTCGCATATGAAACAAACAAAATGAATGGCAATAACTTTGGAGTACTTAAAAGCAAACCTTAATGCATATCTGGATGAAAACCAAAGGTTGATCTTCATCAAGCATATTTTTCAAATGTTCATAGAACCAACTCCAATTACGTTCATTTTCTTTAGAGACGATAGTCATTGCCAAAGAAAAACAGCCTTGATTTTCTATTTTTCGTGGTTGCAGCCAACAAAACATTGGGCCTACCTTTCAAAAATGTAGCATCCAAAAAAAATCAAAGGCCGATAGTGTCTAAAACCAAAAATACATGCTTGAAAACTTGTGTAAAATCTCTCAAATTAATTTGTTTTAGAATTCACTTCCTTATCCACATGGCGCCCTGGATTTGACTTCTTAACAGCTTCTATATACCATTATAAGTCATTGTAAGATAAAACATCATCACCATAAATTTCTTTCATGGCCATTTGTTTCCCTGTAATAAGCATAGCAATTTATATTGAAATTATTTTCTCTTCTAAGTTGATTAATAATATCTTTTATTTTCTTTAACAGCTCATCTCTAATTTGATCAATAATCATAGATTTGACAAAATTTACTAGAAACAGAAAGACGATGGATTTCCCGTAATCCAACACCGTAAGAATGCTCATGTTTCAAACTACTAATATAAAAACTATTAACATTTCCAGAATCACAACTAGGATGAATTTTAAACTTGCAACCTTTAACAAACCAAGAACAAATGGAAGTAACTCTTTCTCCACAATTCTTAATATACTTCAACTTGTATCCATTTTTAATTCGATAGGCTATTAAATTTTTTTTTCTGAATTCCAAAGCTCCATCAAATCAATATCCAACAAAATCCAAAATTAATATGTTATTTCCCTTCTTCAACTTCCTTAAAATCAAACCGAATATTTAGATGAATCAGATATCAAAGAATTTCCAATAACTAAGTCACTAACACTGCCATTGTTGTATTCCACTAAAACTAGTTTTGATCTTATCCTAAACACCACAAATTCTTTCTTCTAAACATTAAAAGCATACAAAACTCTTTAGATCTGAATCAGTATCAAGAACTCTACAATTCCCTTCAGGCGTATACGGAAATTCAGTACTCAACGGAGTTAATGTGACCACATAACTTATTCTAAAGCAGAAGAAGATAAGCATTCAGACCAACACGACAACTATAACTGTTATCATCATACATGAAAACGGCTAAAATTGTAATTGTACCATTATTTCACAAAAGCGCAAAACAACATAAGAAATTCAAAATTAGCAATCTACATCCAACAACTTTAATGTTATGATCACAACAAATAACAAAAACATTAAATCCTAACAAAAATAAAAGCTAATTCAATATAACAAAAATAAATTTAATATATTAAATCCTAACAAAATCAAATCAACATGCAAAATTATAAGTACAGACAAAATTAATTGGTAGAAGTAAAAGAAGAAATTGAATTACCAGTCAAAATTAGAAAAAGAAGTCGAATTACAAGCACCCACATCCACAATTGAAACAAAATTATACAAAAACTAACTAAGAAAAAATGAAGATAATTGTAACTATAAGAGAAGAACAATAGATCGTATTATTGAATCGAGATTTAACTAGAAGATGAATCTGTGAATAGTTAAAATTGATAAAACTGGATCAAGAAACAGAAAAAGAAACGCAATATTGTAAATGTCGTATAAACTTATACGAAAATTTTGTTCAAAATTTGAATATCTAAAAACAATCATCGTGGCTCGTTACATTAGTGGGATGTCCCATGATATAAAATTTATTTAATACGTGTCATTCGGACCAATTTCCACTTAAAAAAGTTTCCTAATTTGCTGTAGTTAGTGTTACTACTTACTAGACTATTGAACATGTGCACTGTTAAAAGCATCACTCTTTGTGCTTTCTAACACCATAGTATGGTAGCCAAAAACACAAAACATAATGTCTTTAGCATTACACCACCGTGTGAAACTAAAAGCTCACAGATTTTTTGTTTTTGACTACCATGCTGTGATGTTAGAAAGTATAAACTTGGGTTGGTTTTAGCTGTGTACATTGATCAGTAAGGTATGTCTATATGAATCTTACTGAGCAAAATTATTTAAAGTGAAATGGGTATAAAAACAGGTCTACAATGTGATTCTGCTTTAAGTTTGTGAAGCCAAAGTTGATTCTTACACTTGCGATATTCAGAGCTATTCCGCCTACGAAGAACAAAAACTTGATATCTAGAATTAACTCCTTATTTATTTCCGCTATGCATTCAACAATGCAAAATGAACTGCAATTTGCAGTTACAAATATTTAGAAAACAACGGACGAGAGAGGTATTCAACGCCACACCACACACTCTTTATTTTTCTCCCATACATAAATCTACATCTGTAAATTTCCGACCAGTTAACAATAACCGAGGAATTAACATCAAATCCAATCAACACTTAACACTACGAAGCTCACCGTTCTGGTCATCGAAACCGCTAAACAAAACGCCGGTACCGAAAATTAAGAACCCAACCGCATGCCCTAAAACGGCGACAATCAGCACACCGACGTTGAACGACATGACGGCAAGCATCACCGTGTAGGACAGCAGCTGCCTGACTGCCGTCAGTACGGTCAGCACGATTCGGCTTCCCTTCTTCACTGGAACGTAGGAGAGCAGCTCGACGATGAGGGCCAACAGGAAAACGAGGAGGAGGGCAAGGAGGTAAATCCCCAGTCCGCGGTCGCCGGGGAAGCCGGAGAAGAGGACCTCGACGCGGCGGCCCCAGAAGAACGTCATGTGCATCATCATCTTACGGTGCGTCGCGGATGACGGCATCGTTGCGTTTGACATTGGCATGGTGGTGCTGCTGCCGCTGTTCATATTCATTTTGCGTGTACAGGGAGCAGTCGAAGATTTGAGATCGATGGAGTGAAAGAGGTGGAATTGTGGAATGGAGAAGATGACTGGAGATAAGAATAAGGGAGAAGACGACGCGTGTATTTATTATTGAGACGACTTTGTCTTTAGATATTTTTAGGAGGTAGTTATGAATTTTTTTTTTATGGAAACGTGGGCCTTTTCTTGAAAATTGAAATGTTGCCTTGAAGGCTTAAACGATCGACTGGTAGAGCTATAAATTTTGTGATTGATGTTCATGGGTGCCCATGACCGAAGTTCGTTCGAATGCGTTTGATTTTCATTTAAAACACAAGTTAGAATAACAAAATTTGTACATGAAAAAAAAACATGTTTAATATGTGTTCGTTCGAATTCGTTCAAATTTTTCATAATTCGGTGTATATAGTTAAGAGAATATAAATAAATAAATAAAAAAAAAATTGACATAAATATGCATGTCTAATCAGGTTTATATCCGAAAAACACATTTTCATGTCTCGTCTGATCCCATTTTATTTAGGATAGAAACTAAACACAGTTTCGTCTGATCCGATCCGACCGATTCACAGTCCTTGCGACTGGTTTAATTTGGCTAGGGCTAAATTATAGGTTGTAAGATAAAATAGACATGTTCACAGTCAATTTTCCGTCAATTTTCCTACAAATCTCCATTGGACTTTAGAGATGAGTTTGTAGTCCAGCTTTTTTCTCAATTTTTGGAGGGGCCTTTTGTTTTTAATTTCAGTCATTCATCTTCCTAAGGCACGCAAGAGTTTATTTTGGTCATTGTTATTGGCACTTCAAGTATTGTTAAGTAGAGGTCAAATTTTAAAAACACTACAATCATAAAAAGAATGCTAGGGGGAGTCACGTACTTAATTTTTTACGTTCTTTTTTACCTTGGCAATAACATCAGTTACCATCCTAGTTCTCAAAATCTCAATCAATTTCAAAAAACAAAATCCCTAAATTATTTGCAAACAAAAAAAAAACAATTGTTTTGGGGAGAAATAATGGTGCGAACGAACAACGTGAAACGTTCATCCTAAGATCTTAAGATAGCGATGAAACTGTTCAAAAGGTATGTAAAATCGATTGTATAATGCCCTGGAAATGATGAAAGTTATGGTTTTTGTTATGTTAATCTCGAGAGTCGAACGTCGTAGTGTCAAATTTTTTTCGATGGAAGATGGACATTATTTTCGATTTATCGTCGCCGAAATAAGTGAATTACTGTATTACTGTGACGATCCCAAAATCCGAGGTGCGGTATTGAGGATAATCATTGGAATATAACACATCAATCATCATAGCAGAGTACAGATAATAGCAAAAACAATAAATAGAATAATTTTACATGGATATGACAGCGGAATCACAACATGTAACAACATCAGGATAGCACAGCGTAGGATATAACTTAGTAAATAAAAGGGAAGTGATTAGTCATCATCGCCAGAGGCGGAATACATACATGCAGTGAGACATAATAAGGGTATCAGTCTACATCGCCGAAGGCGGTACATATACATACGATAATAAATACTGAAAGTAAAGCAGTCTGCATCGCCTGTGGCGGAATCATAATATAAGTACAATAATGGCGGAAAATGTCAAAGTCATCTCTGTGAAGTCAGCCTCGCCATGAGCCAAAATGCACTCTATGCAACAGTGCAGAGCCAAAAACAACCTGTCACATGTGAACTAGGCTGCCCGTGTGAAAATAAGGGCACCCGCGTTTGCAAAGTGAAACAAACAACGAGTCAGTCATGGGGACTGGTATGAGGAATCTATTTAACAGTTTAAACAACAGTAATAAGCAAATCATAGGACCACGCCACTTTCGCGGAACGGGTTTACTCCAGTGATTGCTAGTGCATTTAAAACAAAGTAAATTCTTTAAAACAACGCAATGCTGTTAAAAAGAATGAAGCCATTATAAGACTCAAGTCTCATCATACAATGCAACGCAAGTCGGAGGATAGAGTTTTACCTTATAATGGCCAAATATGCTTGATACGTGTAAAGCAAAATCATTTGGTATTATTACTAGTGCATATATGTTTCAAAAATGAATAGCATCATAAATATCAATCATAGGCGGCATAACTACCATATACTATGTCACCATACTAGTTCTACAATCGAATCCGTTATTTGTTGGAAATTTGGGTTTCCGTCATGAGTCGAGGCAAGGGGCAAGCTCCTCTCCGCTTCAAGACATTCTAGCAAATGCCTCAGGACTACACACTCTGGGTAACCCCGGATGCTTCAGGGCAGGTCCTCTCTTACGTTTGAGGATTAGTTATTCCTGAACACACGTTTCCCGGTCCTTACAGACCTATAATCGAGGCGCCTCGCATTCCAACAACCACATAGGTGAAAAATAGATATAAATGTCAGGGCCGGTAAGTCACTGACACCACCATAGCTAGAAAGAAACGTCGTGCTCTCCCTGTAGTCCTTATCCCGTTTTTAACTCATACCGAGGTGTGAGGCTCGCGAATCCACGCTATACACAAAGCCAGGCCACGTAGGCCGTGCTTTGATCATCAACCACAAGACTTTGCTTTGCAACAGAAGCCTTGATCACAGCATCTTGGCATGCCATATAGGCAATCCACTCCATACGATTGATTTCCATCGATATATAACCTCTGAGCTCGTACGTCTCAGAGAAGGGCGTTAAGAAAAAGAATAAATTCTCCGCCGCCAAACAGATACATATTTAACAGAGATCAATAAGTATAGAACAAAATCCAATGTCAGACACACAGTCCATTTACAAGTCCGTTCAGGGTCTGAACGAAACCGGAGGCGTCAAATTCCTCGTATATCCGTCCAATCAACGCATACGTTCAGACGGCTACTACTTCCGTTCCTTCACGGTAGCTGCTCCAGTCAGGAACCTCAGCAGCGCCCATCCAACCGATACGAAGATCGTCGATCTTGAATCGTCTTTGCATTTTCCAATTCGAATCGCTCGATCAATTATTTGAAATGAGGGTTAGCTCGGCCTTTTCAAATAATTCACGTAATTAGAATTTAAATCAATTCTTTCCATGGTTATATTATTCGACATCCATTTTTCAGTTCTTTAGTTTAATTTTCGTTTTAAACACATACAACCATCAAATATCAAACAATTCAAGCCCAATTGGTTTATTTGCAATCTATGTTGCTTATAATATTTTATAACGATTTTTCACCATTTTTATTTACTTAAAAATGGACATATTTAATTAAACGACGTTTCAGGTCGTGCCGTGGCACTGGCGCTGTTTTTCCCCTAATTTGTTTTACACATATCGGAAAATCTAACCGTTGGATTTCTACAAAGTCTATATCAGTGGGAAGATATTCCCAAAGCGAACCCAACGGTTCCGGTTTCGTGAAAATCCGACGGTCGGATCTTCCACACTAGTCGTTTGAAGTTACGGTTTCAAAATTTGAACTGCAGCGTCGTTATTCGATTAAATTTAGTTATATTTATATTTATATATAAATATAAATGATTCTAGCGCTGTTTTTCTTCAGATTTGAATTAAACATTCCGGACAATCCAACCGTTGGATTTTTACAAGGTTGGTGCCGTTGGAAAGATATTTCCAAGGCGAACCCAGCGGTTGCGGTTTCAGGAAAATCCAATGGTCGGATTTCTCGTACTAATCGTTTCAAATTACGATTCCGAACCACGAACTGCGCGGCTTCGATTCCTTTTAATTATATTTATATATATAAATATAGTTCATTCTATAATTTCAAATATAGTTCATTCATTAATTTCAACTTCGTTTTCACTTCAAATATTTCGCTAACGCCTTAATATTTCGAAAAAATTCGCCATAACCTCCTTTGTACGGGGAGGGGTTTGGAAATTTATTGGGCCATGTTAGGTACCCAGTAAATCCTAAAAAGCATCCACATATTTATAGTGATATATTCTGGTGTTTACGGGGGAGCGTGTATAGATAATAACTCCAGAGAATAAATTCTCGTCACCTCGCTCCATGTGGAAATAAATAGTCCATGTGCCGTATCTAATAACTAGAGAGACGTGATTATTGTCAACTCCAGACCCGTGTGGGATTTTTTATTAATCTGGCAATTTATCGTTATATTTTATATAGTCCATATCAGTCATCAGTTCAACCTGTAGTATACAATCATCGCCATACAAGCCTCTCGCTCGTATGGTAAATCTTCCACCTCGTCACACAAGCTCCAATTGCTTATGTGGAATATGATGAAGTATGCCTATCGTCAAGAAGTATGCCATGTAGTGTAGTTCAAAATTAATTGTTACTATCCTATGGCGATGTTTATTATTTCACACAGAATAACCAGCACTCCGCATCCAATGGCATTCACAGGAGTTGATATAAAAATAAAATTGCGCAGCCAACTCATCAAGGCTTACCTATTTGTCGGGCACACAAATAATTTCTTTACTCTACAGCTAATCCATTTTCCCTGTTCAACACATGTATATATATGCAGAACAAGGCTAATAATAATATTTCTAGCAAACTATTATTTATTTCGACACGTGTGTATTTTTATCAAAGCGTATACATGATAAAAGAAATATTTTTATCTTCAAAAATATTTATTCAACACGTGAATGTTTTTAACACTTCATATTCACAATAAAGATGTAGTTTTTATTGTCTATTCATTTTATTTTGAAATACGATAACATCCAACACATGAATTTCAATCCAACGAATGAATTTCAACTCAACACATGAATATTCTCTATAGTTTGCATACATATAAAAATGTGATTTTTATCGCTAAAGCTAATTGTTTAAATTCAAATAATATTCAACACATGAATTTCAACTCAACGAATGAATTTCAACTCAACACATGAATATTTTCTATAGTTTGAATATATATAAAAATGTGATTTTTATCGCTAAAGCTAATTGTTTAAATTCAAATAATATTCAACACATGAATTTCAACTCAACACATGAATATTTTCTATAGTTTGAATATATATATAAAAATGTGATTTTTATCGCTAAAGCTGATTGTTTAAATTCAAATAATATTCAACACATGAATTTCAACTCAACGAATGAATTTCAACTCAACACATGAATATTGGTTTCAACATATGTAATTTATTTCAACGAATGAAAATTATTCTAGCACATGTATATTTCAGAAAATTTCGGCAGCATAACGACAGGGTAGTTAAAACCGGGACCGTCCCTAGTACGGCTCCTCGCTCTACCTTAAAACCTCGCGGTTTTTGACAATGGGGATCATGCATCTAGTTCGCACGCAGGCGGCATGTTTTAATTTCAATTCCACAATCCTATTCTAATTTGTTTCAACCACAAGAGGGTATTTTTCAACCACAAAGGTATTTTTCAACCACAATATCAACCACAAACAATTATTTCCAACCATTCGTCATACCATATAATATCACACCAATCACAAGCAATAAATATCGTCTATGGTCTGTGGACGAGGGGAGTATATATATGTATATTATTTCTATAATTCACTTGCATTTCATCACAATTCAAAGCATATATGTTTCATTCAACGCTTGTATAATTTATACATCGCTAATATAACTTATACAACACATGTACATGAGGTATACAATGCGTATATAATTTACACTTCGCTTATATAATTTATACAACACGATTCCATTTACACAATTTAGTTTAGATTCCTCACATTGGTTTTTGCAGTGCTAAAAATCGTAGGAAGATCAGAAAAATCCGCGGCTCCTTCTATGTGGTAGAGAGCCTCCTTGCGGTTACGGTGTCTCCTGTTTCATCAAATTTCGTTAACGAACGAAAAAGATATTATTTTTCAAAGTTTTGCAACACTTAAAAGTGTTATTTTCATTTCAGAAATTCGAAGCAGAAGGGTTTTTAAACCTTCAAAACTAGGTTTTGATTTAAAATCCAAACCGTACCTCGTTGCTCCGATCAGACCCTACGACGTTGGAGGGCTACGAACTAGCTTCTGATCGATGGTGGTGGCGGCAGACTCGGCGGCTCCAGCAGGGCACGGCGGCGCTTCAAAGAGGCGAACTTCCTGGAGGAAATTCGACGCGAATTGGTGATGGTTTCTGGAGAGGCTTGCTTTGATTTGAAGAGGGGAGGGAGGCGATCGGAATTGCTAACTGGAGGCGGCGGCGATACTGGCTGTGGCGGCGGCGAAATCGATGGGAAGTTTCGACGATTTCCGACGTTCGATATTAGGGTTAATCGGGTTTTCTGAAGTGAGAGAGAAAATAGAGATATTTTCTATTATATTATATTTTTAAATTCCTTTATTACCCCTTCTAGCCAACGTACACCAATATCAACCCAACGACTGTCGCCCTTAGCTAAATACCCCCATTCCGGACACAATGGGATATGTTTCGTTGGCCAATTCGACTGTTACAGTCAGTTATTTTTCAAATTAAAGTATAAAACATTTTATATTCAATTTGAAAGTACATTTCAATTTGCTAGGGCCACAAACTGAATCGAAAAATTCCAGAAAAATAAATCTAGCTTTGTTTTGACTATACGGTCCTAACAAAACCAGTTTCGTCGAATTCTGAGTTCATATGCAAAATGTCCATTTTTAGGTCGACCCATTTTAACAGAAATTGACCAATCGCATTTTCTTTTGCCCCGCTCACATACTAGCTTCAAAAATTATGAAATTTGAAACCTAGCAATAGTTTGACATCCCGGGCCTAACAAAAGTGGTTTCGTCGAATTCCGAGGTCGTATGCAAAATATCTATTTTCAAGAGCTATATATGCTATATAGCGACCTTTCTGAAAATTCATTCGGCCATAACTTTTGATTCCCGTTATGAAACTTCAATTTTTTAGATTCATTAGAAAGGTATTCATAAACAGATTTAAATATTTTCAGTTTCGCTAAAATCCGTTATATCTTCCACCCGGTACAGCCAGACAAAGTTTGTATTCAAATTTTCAAACTGCCATATTAGCCCCAATTCATTATTTTATTGAAATATGCTATTTCAAATATTCAAATTCTTTGACAATAATCAATTTAAATTTTTTTTAATTGGTTCACATTTTCCGGGTTATTACAATCTCCCCCACTTAAAACTTTTCGTCCTCGAAAAGGAAATAACAGCAAAGTAGGAAACAAAATGTAAATGCAAAGTATTGTAAAGGTACCTTGCACCGGAGTTAGTCAGAGATGTCCACTCTGCATTTGGGGTAGTCTTGTTTAATGCTTTCCTTGATCTCCCGGGTACAGTCTCTAGGATCACTAATCCACTGCACTTTGACTAAATGAATCTTTTTGCTCCTTAGCTCTCTAGTTTCTTTGCCAACTATCTTTAATGGCTCTCTTCTGAGCGCTAATTCTGGAGTTATGTCTATATCCTATTGCGCTGCTTCTTCTACAACAAGATCTGGATCATGAACATGTTTTCTGAGTTGAGACACATGGAACACGTCATGTACACCAGGCAACCAATCAGGTAATGAAACTCTATATGCAAGAGTTCCAATCCGTTCAAGTATAGGAAAGGGACCAATAAATCTCGGTGCCAACTTCCCAGTTTTGCCAAATCTGATTACTCCCCGCATTGGAGAAACTCTTAAATAAACATAATCGCCAACGACAAACGATAAATCTCTTCTTCTCGCATCAGCATAACTTTTCTGTCGGCTTTGTGCGGTTCTCAATCGCTTCTTAATGAAGTCGACTTTATCAGATGCTTCTCGAATCATATCGGGCCCTAACACAAGTCTGTTGCCAGGTTCTACCCAACATGCGGGAGATCTGCACGGTCTACCGTATAATGCTTCAAATGGAGACATTCCCAAACTTGCTTGATAGCTATTGTTATAAGAGAATTCGGCTAAATGTAAGTGATCTTCCCATGAGCCTCCAAAATCGATAACGCAAGCCCGTAGTAAATCTTCTAGAATTCTATTCACCCGCTCAGTTTGGCCGTCTGTCTGTGGGTGATAAGCGGTGCTTAGATTCAATTTGGTTCCCAATTCATTCTGGAATGCTTCCCAGAATTTGCTAGTAAATAGGGGGTCTCTATCAATGACTATATTGAGCGGCACTCCATGTAGTTTAACTATTTCTTTGAAGTAAATCTGTGCTAAACTTTGAGCCGTTCTGTTGGATCGGACAGGTATGAAATGGGCAGTCTTCGTGAAGCGATCTACGATTACCCATATACTGTCGTTTCCTTTCCTAGTTCGAGGCAAGCCATCAATGAAGTCCATCGAAATTTGCTCCCACTTCCATCCTGGAATTTCTAATGGTTGTAATAATCTAGCCAATTTCTGCTGATCGCTCTTAACTAGCTGACAAATGGAGCACCTGCTAACATATAATGAAATATCTCTTTTCATTGATCTCCACCAGAATGTGCGTTTGATATTGTTATACATTTTCTCACACCGGGATGGATAGTTAGTTTGGACTTGTGGCACTCATCGAGTATTTCTCGTCGAAGCTCTGGAAAATTTGGGATGCAAATTCTGCTCTTTAATCTAAGAACTCCTTTGTCATCGAGTCGGAAACTTGTGGATTTACCTCCCTTGACTCTCTGACTGATTCTTTGAATAAATTCATCGTCTTTCTGAAGGGTCGAGATCCTGTCAATTAATGAAGACGTGATGACAAAACTGGCGATGATTTCATTCTTTCTGCTGAGCGCATCTGCTACAACATTGGCTTTCCCTGGAGTGTATAGAATTTCAAAATCGTATGCTACAAGGAATTCTAACCAACGCTGTTGTCTCAAGTTCAGATCTTTCTGAGTGAATAGATATTTCAATGACTGATGATCGGTAAATAGTTCGAAATTCTCGCCCAATAAATAATGCCTCCAGATTCTTAAAGCAAACACGATACCTAATAACTCAAGATCATGAGTTGCATAGTTAATTTCATGCGGCTTCAGCTGACGGCTGGCATAAGCGACCACTTGGCCTTTTTGCATTAATACTGCGCCTAGCCCTCTAATAGAAGCATCTGTCCATACAGTCAAGTCTTGGTTGCCTTCTATAATTGTCAATACTGGAGCGGTTGTCAACTTCAGTTTCAGCTCCTGGAAAGCTTCTTCACATTCGGGAGTCCATTTGAATTTCTCATGCTTCTTTGTAAGCTTTGTCAATACACCAGATATCTTTGAAAAATCCTGAACGAATTTCCGATAGTAACTAGCCAATCCAAGGAAACTTCAAACTTCTATGGGGGTAGTAGATTGTTTCCAGTTTTGAGTCGCTGTAATTTTGCTTGGATCTACAGCAATCCCATCTTTTGATACGACATGGCCCAGGAACTTAACTTCATCCTGCCAGAAGACACACTTAGAAAATTTAGCTTTCAAGACATTTCTCCTCAGAATTTTTAACACTTGTTCTAAATGCTTGGCATGCTCACCTTCCGACTTTGAGTAGATTAAAATGTCATCGATGAAGACTAGAACAAATTTATTCAATACACCACGGAACACTCTGTTCATGAGATCGACGAAGTATGCCGGAGCGTTACACAAGCCGAACGGCATTACTAACCATTCGTAGAATAAATCGGGACCCCTGAAGGCTGTCAAAGGAACACAGTCTTCTGCTATACGTAATTGGTGGAAACCTGTAGCTAGGTCCATTATGGAGAATACTGTCACTCCATTTAATTGATCTAACAGATCATCTATACGTGGCAAGGGATATTTGTTCTTCAGTGTCTGCTTATTGAGATCTCGGTAATCAACACATAGTCTTAGAGTACCGTCTGATTTCGGGACAAATACTACTGCTGCTCCCCAAGCTGAAAAGCTCGGTCTGATCAGACCTTTCCAAAGCAATTCTCGGGTTTGACTACCTAACTCTTCTTTTTCTTTCGGAGCCATTCTTCTAATTGGATGTACTACTGGTCGGGCGTTAGGAATTAGATCTATTCTAAATTCAATTTCCCTTTGCGACGATAAGTTTTCTACTTCTTCAAACACATCCGCATAGTTTTTAACGACCAGTATCTTTTCTAATGATGGGGGAGTAACTTCTAAAGAAGACCAAAATTCTGTTCTATTAATTTCAGAACCGTGACATGGTATATATATATTGGTCCAAGCTTCGTTTTGACTTTAACTATTCTTTCGGCACATCTAACTTCGGCCTTATATTTTGTCAACCAGTCCAGCCCCAGTATAATATCAAATTCGGAAAGGTCCATGATAATCACTTTAAAAGAGAACTTGTAGCAAGAATAAGAGACAGGCACTCTACAGTATGAACTGAGACTAACAGAACCTCCTATGGGGTTTTGAACTTTAATTGGTTCTTTAAGTTTTCTTTGTTTCAATTTTAACTTGCGAACAATGTTACCAGAAATGAAGCTACGTGATGCACCAGTATCAAAAAGTACAGAAACAGGAATATTTTTAATGGTAAGGGAACCTCCCAAGACGTCGGGTTTACCTGATCCATCGGTTGTAGCTGGCGGGGTCTCCCCGTCATACACATGAGCTTATGCATTCTGCTTCAGAGGACAGTTCCTGCTATAGTGCCCTTTCTTATGGCAGTTGTAGCATTCGACTGAGCTGTGGTCTGGATTTGCCTTTGGCTTCTTCGGGACTTTGCACACATTAGAAAAATGTCCTGGCTTCTTGCAGTTGTAGCAATTCCCTTTCGGTATCTTTCCAGGTTTCTGAGTAGCGGCCGCTGTAATGCTAGACTCGGGCTGATCTGCTGAAGCCTTGCGCTTATTTCCAGCTTGGCTTTTGGCGTGGTCTTGGTTGGCGTGTCTTTCATCCATATCTTCATAATTACAAGCCATTTCTACCAATTCTGAGAAGGAGAGTTTGATGTTGCTCATGGCTCTGTCATGGTACTTGCGCTTTAGCCCAAATATAAACCTCTTGTTCTTAGCTTTGTTAGTCATAATAAGCTCTGGAGCGTAGCGCGACAACTGAGTGAATTTATTGAGGTAATCTTGGATAGAGAGATCTCCCTGCTGGAGATTAGCAAACTGCTCTCGTATCCTCTCTAAGGCCTGCTCAGGTACAAACTTCTTGTTGAACATGGTCTTGAATTGCTCCCAGGTCCTGACAGTACCTGCTGCATCCTTTGAGGTGATGGCGTCCCACCACAACTCTGCTCCCTCCTCTAGGAGCCAAATACCTAGTCGTGCTTTGTTGTTGGTCCCCAAACCCATGCCTTCAAAGATCTTTTCACAGGTCTTCAACTAAGCAATAGCCTCAGTCACTGTACCAAGGCCAGAAAAGGGTTTTCCCCCTAGGTTCCTATACCTCTTCGCTACTCTGCCTAGCTCAAAGTCCTGGGGTGCTGGTGGCTAAATAATAGGGCCCTCCTCAACTACGGGGATATTCCCCCGTCCTCCTGCTACTCCTGCTCGGCCTCCACGGCCTCCTCTAGCTGCTGCTGCTCGCGTAGCCATCAGAAAGAGTACTGCATAAGCAAGAAAAGAGTCAAGCTCACAGATTTGATAATTTCCATATATGATAAAGCAGGGGAACATAAGGAAAGGTAATGATGTACTGATCAAATTGTTTTGCTAATCTGCTTAGCTCATTCTAGGACATTACTAATCCTATCTCTAATGAGCTACTCGCCTTAGAACACTACTGATTCTATTCTGACGAGGTGTTTAATGTGTTAGATCCCGGAACTAAGGTTAGCCAAAGCTCCGATACCAACTGTGACGATCCCAAAATCCGAGGTGCGGTATTAAGGATAATCATTGGAATATAACACATCAATCATCATAGCAGAGTACATATAATAGCAAAAACAATAAATAGAATAATTTTACATGGATATGACAGCGGAATCTAGCACAGCGTAGGATATAACTTAGTAAATAAAAGGGAAGTGATCAGTCATCATCGCCAGAGGCGGAATACATACATGCAGTGAGACATAATAAGGGTATCAGTCTACATCGCTGAAGGCGGTACATATACATACGATAATAAATACTGAAAGTAAAGCAGTCTGCATCGCCTGTGGCGGAATCATAATATAAGTACAATAATGGCGGAAAATGTCAAAGTCATCTCTGTGAAGTCAGCCTCGCCATGAGCCAAAATGCACTCTATGCAACAGTGCAGAACCAAAAACAACCTGTCACCTATGAACTAGGCTGCCCATGTGAAAATAAGGGCACCCGCGTTTGCAAAGTGAAACAAACAACGAGTCAGTCATGGGGACTGGTATGAGGAATCTATTTAACAGTTTAAACAACAGTAATAAGCAAATCATAGGACCACGCCACTTTCGCGGAATGGGTTTACTCCAGTGATTGCTAGTGCATTTAAAACAAAGTAAATTCTTTAAAACAACACAATGCTTTTAAAAAGAATGAAGCCATTATAAGACTCAAGTCCCATCATACAATGCAACGCAAGCCGGAGGATAGAGTTTTACCTTATAATGGCCAAATATGCTTGATACGTGTAAAGCAAAATCATTTGGTATTATTACTAGTGCATATATGTTTCAAAAATGAATAGCATCATAAATATCAATCATAGGCGGCATATCTACCATATACTATGTCGCCATACTAGTTCTACAATCGAATCCATTATTTCGTATTGGAAATTTGGGTTTCCGTCATGAGTCGAGGCAAGGGGCAAGCTCCTCTCCGCTTCGAGACATTCTAGCAAATGCCTCAGGACTACACACTTTGGGTAACCCCGGATGCTTCAGGGCCGGTCCTCTCTTACGTTTGAGGATTAGTTATTCCTGAACACACGTTTCCCGGTCCTTACAGACCTATAATCAAGGCGCCTCGCATTCCAACAACCACATAGGTGAAAAATAGATATAAATGTCAGGGCTGGTAAGTCACTAACACCACCATAGCTAGAAAGAAACGTCATGCTCTCCCTGCAGTCCTTATCCCGTTTTTAACTCATACCGAGGTGTGAGGCTCGCGAATCCATGCTATACACAAAGCCAGGCCACGTAGGCCGTGCTTTGATCATCAACCACAAGACTTTGCTTTGCAACAGAAGCCTTGATCACAGCATCTTGGCATGCCACATAGGCAATCCACTCCATACGATTGATTTCCATCGATATATAACCTCTGAGCTCGTACGTCTCAGAGAAGGGCGTTAAGCAAAGGAATAAATTCTCCGCCGCCAAACAGATACATATTTAACAGAGATCAATCAGTATAGAACAAAATCCAATGTCAGACACACAGTCCATTTACAAGTCCGTTCAGGGTCTGAACGAAACCGGAAGCGTCAAATTCTTCGTATATCCGTCCAATCAACGCATACGTTCAGACGACTACTACTTCCGTTCCTTCACGATAGCTACTCCAGTCAGGAACCTCAGCAGCGCCCATCCAACCGATACGAAGATCGTCGGTCTTGAATCGTCTTTGCAGTTTCCAATTCGAATCGCTCGATCAATTATTTGAAATGAGGGTTAGCTCGGCCTTTTCAAATAATTCACGTAATTAGAATTTAAATCAATTCTTTCCATGGTTATATTATTCGACATCCATTTTTCAGTTCTTTAGTTTAATTTTCGTGTTAAACACATACAACCATCAAATATCAAATAATTCAAGCCCAATTGGTTTATTTGCAATCTATGTTGCTTATAATATTTTATAACGATTTTTCGCCATTTTTATTTATTTAAAAATGGCCATATTTAATTAAACGACGTTTCAGGTCGTGCCGTGGCACCGGCGCTGTTTTTCCTCTAATTTGTTTTACACATATCGGAAAATCTAACCGTTGGATTTCTACAAAGTCTATATCAGTGGGAAGATATTCCCAAAGCGAACCCAACGGTTCCAGTTTCGTGAAAATCCGACGGTCGGATCTTCCACACTAGTCGTTAGAAGTTACGGTTTCAAAATTCGAACTGCAGCGTCGTTATTCGATTAAATTTAATTATATTTATACTTATATATATATAAACGATTCTGGCGCTGTTTTTCTTCAGATTTGAATTAAACATTCCGGACAATCCAACCGTTGGATTTTTACAAGGTTGGTGCCGTTGGAAAGATATTTCCAAGGCGAACCCAGCGGTTGCGGTTTCGGGAAAATCCGATGGTCGGATTTCTCGTACTAATCGTTTCAAATTACGATTCCGAACCACGAACTGCGCGGCTTCGATTCCTTTTAATTATATTTATATTTATATATAAAAATATAGTTCATTCTATAATTTCAAATATAGTTCATTCATTAATTTCAACTTCGTTTTCACTTCAAATATTTCGCTAACGCCTTAATATTTCGAAAAAATTCGCCATAACCTCCTTTGTACGGGGAGGGGTTTGGAAATTTATTGGGCCATGTTGGGTACCCAGTAAATCCTAAAAAGCATCCACATATTTATAGTGATATATTCTGGTGTTTACGGGGGAGCGTGTATAGATAATAACTCCAGAGAATAAATTCTCGTCACCTCGCTCCATGTGGAAATAAATAGTCCATGTGCCGTATCTAATAACTAGAGAGACGTGATTATTGTCAACTCCAGACCCGTGTGGGATTTTTATTAATCTGACAATTTATCGTTATATATTATATAGTCCATATCAGTCATCAGTTCAACCTGTAGTATATAATCATCACCATACAAGCCTCTCGCTAGTATGGTAAATCTTCCACCTCGTCACACAAGCTCCAATTGCTTATGTGGAATATGATGAAGTATGCCTATCTTCAAGAAGTATGCCATGTAGTGTAGTTCAAAATTAATTGTTACTATCCTATGGCGATGTTTATTATTTCACGCAGAATAACCAGCACTCCGCATCCAATAGCATTCACAGGAGTTTATATAAAAATAAAATTGCGCAGCCAACTCATCAAGGCTTACCTATTTGTCGGGCACGCAAATAATTTCTTTACTCTACAGCTAATCCATTTTCCCTGTTCAACACATGTATATATATGCAGAACAAAGCTAATAATAATATTTCTAGCAAACTATTATTTATTTCGACACGTGTGTATTTTTATCAAAGCGTATACATGATAAAAGAAATATTTTTATCTTCAAAAATATTTATTCAACACGTGAATGTTTTTAACACTTCATATTCACAATAAAGATGTAGTTTTTATTGTCTATTCATTTTATTTTGAAATACGATAACATCCAACACATGAATTTCAATCCAACGAATGAATTTCAACTCAACACATGAATATTCTCTATAGTTTGCATACATATAAAAATGTGATTTTTATCGCTAAAGCTAATTGTTTAAATTCAAATAATATTCAACACATGAATTTCAACTCAACGAATGAATTTCAACTCAACACATGAATATTCTCTATAGTTTGAATATATATAAAAATGTGATTTTTATCGCTAAAGCTAATTGTTTAAATTCAAATAATATTCAACACATGAATTTCAACTCAACGAATGAATTTCAACTCAACGAATGAATTTCAACTCAACACATGAATATTTTCTATAGTTTGAATATATATATAAAAATGTGATTTTTATCGCTAAAGCTAATTGTTTAAATTCAAATAATATTCAACACATGAATTTCAACTCAACGAATGAATTTCAACTCAACACATGAATATTGGTTTCAACATATGTAATTTATTTCAACGAATGAAAATTATTCTAACACATGTATATTTCAGAAAATTTCGGCAGCATAACGGCAGGGTAGTTAAAACCGGGACCGTCCCTAGTACGGCTCCTCGCTCTACCTTAAAACCTCGCGATTTTTGACAATGGGGATCATGCATCTAGTTCGCACGCAGGCGGCATGTTTTAATTTCAATTCCACAATCCTATTCTAATTTGTTTCAACCACAAGAGGGTATTTTTCAACCACAAAGGTATTTTTCAACCACAATATCAACCACAAACAATTATTTCCAACCATTCGTCATACCATATAATATCACACCAATCACAAGCAATAAATATCGTCTATGGTCTGTGGACGAGGGGAGTATATATATGTATATTATTTCTATAATTCACTTGCATTTCATCACAATTCAAAGCATATATGTTTCATTCAACGCTTGTATAATTTATACATCGCTAATATAACTTATACAACACATGTACATGAGGTATACAATGCGTATATAATTTACACTTCGCTTATATAATTTATACAACACGATTCCATTTACACAATTTAGTTTAGATTCCTCACATTGGTTTTTGCAGTGCTAAAAATCGTAGGAAGATCAGAAAAATCCGCGGCTCCTTCTATGTGGTAGAGAGCCTCCTTGCGGTCACGGTGTCTCCTGTTTCATCAAATTTCGTTAACGAACGAAAAAGATATTATTTTTCAAAGTTTTGCAACACTTAAAAGTGTTATTTTCATTTTAGAAATTCGAAGCAGAAGGGTTTTTAAACCTTCAAAACTAGGTTTTGATTTAAAATCCCAACCGTACCTCGTTGCTCCGATCAGACCCTACGACGTTGGAGGGCTACGAACCAGCTTCTGATCGATGGTGGTGGCGGCAGACTCGGCGGCTCCAGCAGGGCACGGCGGCGCTTCAAAGAGGCGAACTTCCTGGAGGAAATTCGACGCGAATTGGTGATGGTTTCTGGCGAGGCTTGCTTTGATTTGAAGAGGGGAGGGAGGCGATCGGAATTGCTAACTGGAGGCAGCGGCGATACTGGCTGTGGCGGCGGCGAAATCGATGGGAAGTTTCGACGATTTCCGCCGTTCGATATTAGGGTTAATCGGGTTTTCTGAAGTGAGAGAGAAAATAGAGATATTTTCTATTATATTATATTTTTAAATTCCTTTATTACCCCTTCTAGCCAACGTACACCAATTTCAACCCAACGACTATCGCCCCTAGCTAAATACCCCCATTCCGGACACAATGGGATATGTTTCGTTGGCCAATTCGACTGTTACAGTCAGTTATTTTTCAAATTAAAGTATAAAACATTTTATATTCAATTTGAAAGTACATTTCAATCTGCCAGGGCCACAAACTGAATCGAAAAATTCCAGAAAAATAAATCTAGCTTTGTTTTGACTATACGGTCCTAACAAAACCAGTTTCGTCGAATTCTGAGTCCATATGCAAAATGTCCATTTTTAGGTCGACCCATTTTAACAGAAATTGACCAATCACATTTTCTTTTGTCCCGCTCACATACTAGCTTCAAAAATTATGAAATTTGAAACCTAGCAATAGTTTGACATCCCGGACCTAACAAAAGTGGTTTCGTCGAGTTCCGAGGTCGTATGCAAAATATCTATTTTCAAGGGCTATATATGCTATATAGCGACCTTTCTGAAAATTCATTCGGCCATAACTTTTGATTCCCGTTATGAAACTTCAATTTTTCAGATTCGTTAGAAAGGTATTCATAAACAGATTTAAATATTTTCAGTTTCGCTAAAATCCGTTATATCTTCCACCCGGTACAGCCAGACAAAGTTTGTATTCAAATTTTCAAACTGCCATATTAGCCCCAATTCATTATTTTATTGAAATATGCTATTTCAATTATTCAAATTCTTTGACAATAATCAATTTTAAAATTTTAAATTGGTTCACATTTTCCGGGTTATTACAATTGCAACTTGAAAGGCGTAGGTTTACCGTATTATATATTTTGGTTTGACATTGTTCATTGTTTTTGAAATTTGTATTTATTGTCGGGTTGCCAAAGTGGGGGAAATAGGGGTATATCGACAAATTCGGCGGTGGGATACCGTATATTTTTTTTTTTGTTTTATGTATATTGATTTCCTATGGATGATATATTTTCATTTAATCTGATGCACATCAATAATGAGATTATTGATAATTTGGTATATAAATCTGAGTAGTTCGACTAATATATCATATAATTTTATTTTATTTGATTAACAACTAAAAAAGAGATTATTATAAAGAAGACTAATTTGGTAAAACAAAATTTATTTGTTAATGAAGGGCTCTCTGCATTGGTACTCCCCTTAATAATTTTTTTTTCTTTTCAAATTGACCCCCTTTAACAATACTTGGAGTATCAATAACAATTCCCTTTCTTTTTGTCAATTCCGTTTTCGTTGCTTTGAAGTCCCTCCAACTTCTTAGTATATGTTATTGAATCAAATTTCAGAAGCACACAGTCCCCCATCTCAATTTTAAATTGAAGTGTCTCGCAAACATCTGTAGCTAATTAGATCATCTCGACCTTGTCTTCTCCCTTCTGCTAGTGTAGCCCTCCCATCTAATCATCGTTGCCAGCCAATTCAACTTTGAATCAACTCCAGAATGACCACTCGGCGGCTACTTCTTTCCGTCCCTTTCGGTTCTACGAATGATTTCATGGTAGTGGCACAGCGATACATGTTGTCCACAGTTATTGAACGATGTGGTGTCTTCCTGTTTACTCCAATTGTATTTTGTAAAGTGTGTTACTAAGGGCACCTCAATTTATTCTTCCTGTTATCGCTATTAAAAAATACCACAAGAATTATCATTACACTCTTCTTAATACCATACTAAAAAATAGGGGCTACCACACCACCATTACCTTATTTCCGGATTCACTTCCATGATTTTTGTTTCCAGCGAACTCAACCTTCTTTCTCCTCACAAAAATTCAATGAGACTAAAAGAACGCATGCCTACGTATATAAAAGTCGTGAATAAGGTTTGAATTAAGCAAACTAGAAGAGGAAGTGAAAGATTAGGGCTTCAAACGGTAAGAACTTGAATTTTCCCGCGGGAAAGATGAAGTAGAAAGCAATTATTCTTGATTAGGGTTTTCAAATTGGGGCTGGCTATATGATTAGTTCGGCAAATACAGCTTGAGTAGGAGATTAGAATGAAGAGACAATGTGGTATTAGGAAGCATACAAAATTTAGTAAGTTTTATTTTTTAATTTGCGGTATTAGAAAGAGGTTATTGGGGTGCCCTTAGCACCACACTTTATAAAAACAATTTGTTCAACTTTGTTATCAGGGTGTGAATATCTTTATCGAGCAGTTTTTTGATTCGTTCAATTGTTAACAATTAGTTCTAGATCTATTTTCTTGATAAGCAATTTGTTAAATATTTTATCTACTTTTTCCTCGATTTTGATTTTGTATTCAGCTATATTTGTCTTTCACTTTTGATTTGTTAGTTGATGGTATTCAGGTATATTTGTCAAAAAGACAGGTACGTTGTTTGTTGCTTTCACACTGTGGATTAGGATATTATTTTACTTTTTCTACTGCTTTTACAATGTTTTCGTTTTACTCCATTTTTTCTTAATCCATATGCTACATTCTTTTGCAATTTCTGGTCCCTTTCCTCATTTTATTTTCTTTTGTTTCAAACTTTTTTTAAAATGATCTTTAAAACCTCTGTCAACTCATATACATAGAAAAACCACTACTTTAACAAAATAAGTATAGCCCTTTTAATATTATAAAACCAATTTTTAAACTAACCAACGTCTATTACCTTTTTCCTGTTTCTTTTTCTTTTAACATCTACTAACTTTGTGCACAACAAGATATTTTGATATTGATTTATCGATTTTGGACTGAACGTTGTAAGGTTTAGAGTGATTTTTATGTTATTAACTTTGTCAATTCATATAAGTAGGAGCATCGCCAATTCTAGTGAAGTAAATTTTTTTATGACAACGCATTGTACCGTTGTATCCTTACGGCGAATCTTTCTTCTTAGCTTTTAATGTTTATTTCTTAATATTGAATAATATAATTCAGCCACAAATTGGAATTTTAATAAATATTTGCCATATGCCTTGAGATTTAATTTAGTCATTTTGAAATTTTCACGTCAACGTAATTAAAAATTTGGGCTTTGAAGGGCTCTAGATTTTAGAATCATGCTTGATTTGTGTATTTACTATCAAAGCCCGTGAAATTATCATATTTTGATTATTGATAGACACTAAGGAGGTTTTTTTTTTGTGGATAACTTTGTTTTATTGGGCTTATGGGTGGCTACATTTGCACCAATTTTTTTTTTGTTTTATTGGGTTTATGCTTTTCAACTGATTAATTAAGTAGTGAAAAACAAACAGTTTCGTATTTATTGTCTTTCAAAGTTTGGTATTAAAAGCTAAATAGTTTTTGAATTTTTATTCTTTTCGTAGTTTTTATTTTTGAATGTTGACAAACTAAGAGGACTCAACGATATGATCCTAGAAGCAACAAGGTACGCATTTGGTTCAAACAAACTTCATGTCTCCCTCACCATCCCTTACATTTTATGTATTTATATCCATTTCATATATTTAATGTTTATATTTATCTATAGCTTAATATATATATATATATATATATATATATATATAGAGAGAGAGAGAGAGAGAGAAGAAAAACATCCATTTAATAGCTTTTACACTTTGCCCTTCACATCATAGAGAGGAAAAAGGATTTTATAACATGCTATTATTTTTTGCTATTGAATCTCAAAATGATTATTGTAAATTTTCAAATTGTGCAATGCCCTCAAAAAAATAGGTTAATCAAATAAAGTCTTTTAAATCTTGTATTATTTCCACAATGGTTTATTAAAGGAATGAGTTACAACACATTGTATTTTTCCCTTAATTTTCACGATATGGATTTTGACTAGAATGTAATCATCGTTTACTTATTTCAACAATAGTGGTCAATGCCCCAGAAGTAATGGATATTACTCGTTAAGAAACAAAAGCATAATAATAATTGTGTGCGATCTCTAAATTTTATTTCTTATCATTATCACTTCACACGAATAATTTAAAAGCAAAGTGTTTCTTATTTCATTTATATTGATTGTATATAGTAGCGAAACCATGAATGCAAAAATGAAGGGGTCAAAACTTTAGGGGGTCAATATATACAAGAGTTTGATGAAAATGGTCTACATTTCTTTAATATTTATCCACTTTTCTTTAAAGAAAATTTGAAGGGGTAGTGGCCTCCTCTGGCCTATAGCTGGCTCCCCTCCCCCCTCCCCCCTAATGTATATTGTTCTTATTTAATGTACTTAATGAGTAATATTATTGTTCTTTTTATCCCTATGATTTTGATCAAGATTAACATTTATTTAACACCCTTTAAATAGTAAAACAATATATATATATATATAAGAGCAATAAACTGAAGGCAAATAAAAATAAACTCCTAGTGTGGTTAGCCAAGAACCATATCACGCTTTAACAAAAGAAATCAAACTTGAAAATTATTGATTGTATGTAATGAAACTGCTCTTCACAAAATGCATGGAAAGTTAGGAACTGATATGATGTCCATCCACCTTCCATATTTTATTAACTCATAAAAATTAATCATAAAATCTACTTATGTCATATTACCATGATTGTAACTAATTCAGCTCTAACCTTCACAACATTTCATGTAGAGGATCCTGCAGCTCCTCAAATATAAAACATTAGATGATAATTTAACCAAATTTAGTTTTTTTTATTGCTGTCACATGTTTATCATAAGTTTTTTTAACAGTTAGAGTATAATTCATAACAAAATTCATCCATACATATCGGCTTACTACATTAATCATGTTTTATAAATTATCACTTTAAGCAGACATAAATACGTAAATAATTTCATCATCTCATACTTTCATTTCTTGGTGTTTTCATTTGAAATGCTAAGGAAATCTTATCAGATGGTTGTTTTTTCTACCATGTGTCATGTGTATATTTAATGCTTTCATAGTTGTTGAAATCCATAGCTAATAGTATTGAAGCTAATAGTATTGAATCATTTTTATTAAATGTCGCCATCAATATCATATTAGAAGCCACCGTATATAGTTTAATTCATATTTCAGATTTAAGGTACTTAGGTTGATGTTGGAAGTATTGTGTTATGTAACATCTTGTATTTGGTTTATTCCAACAATATATTTGGTAAATAATAATACAAGTTGTCCTCAATCAGAGACGTAGATTTTCGTGAACATCCTAATCAAGAAAACTTATTCTTGAAGTCTAAAGCTTTGAGATGATCCGTAACGTCGAAGCAAAAATTTCAGAATAAAGAAGGAATACATCTAAATCAATATTTGATCTTTTCCATACAGCAGCTCGAAGATGGTGGGGTTTTGGCAAATTACATCATTAAGAAAGATTCAACTTTGCATTTGGTCATATAGTTGTGAGGTTGAGTTATTGTGCCCTTTCATAAGGTTTTACGAAAGAATATATAATTGAGATAAGACTGAAGATGCAGGTGCTACGGAAGGCTTCATCCTGAAGTAGTTTTAATTATTGGAAGAAAGAGTATGAACACAACAACCAGTTACGCCCACGTAGAAGATTATTCTCTTTTCAAGTTATTGTACTAATTTTGGTTGTCTACTTTTATTTATTGCAGTGCAAACACAATTTTTCTTTGGATTATGCTTCAATGGGAGTTGGTACTTTTTAGACATTGTAATACTTTGCTTCTTGGTCTGTGAACTCATTTCACTACAAGAAAAAAGGCAATTTTCCAACCCAAAATTCCCTATGCCATCCCTACGCAGCGTAGGCGCGACGTAGGGAAAAGTGGAAACATGTAGATGGTGTAGGGAATGTGTAGAGAATTCCCTATCAATTTCTTACGCCATACCTACGAGGCGTAGGCGCGACGTAGGGAAAAATGGAAACATGTGAATGGTGTAGGAAATACGTAGGGAATTCTCTATCCATTTCCTACGCCATACCTACGCGGCGTAGGAACGACGTAGGGAAAACTGGAAACATGTGGATGGTGTAGGGAACGTGCAGAGAATTCCCTATCCATTTCCTACGCCATACCTACATGGCGTAGGCACGACATAGGGAAAAGTGGAAACATGTGGATGGTGTAAGGAATGTGTAGGGAATTTCCTATTCATTTCCTACGCCATACCTACGCGGCGTAGGTGCCGCGTAGGGAAAACTAAAGACATGTGGATGGTGTAGGGAATGTGTAGGGAATTCTCTATCCATTTCTTACGCCATACCTACGCGGCGTAGGCACGACGTACGGAAAACTGGAAACATGTGGATGGTGTAGGGAATGTGTAGGAAATTCTCTATCCATTTCGTACGCCATACGTACGCGGCTGGATGGCGTAGGGAATGCATAAGGAATTCCATATCCATTTCCTACACCATACCTATGCGGCGTAGGCATGACGTAGGGCAAATTGAAAATATGTGCATGGTGTAGGGAATGTGTAGGGAATTCTCTATCCATTTCCTGCATCATACCTACGCAGCGTAGGCAAAACTGAAAATATGTTGATGCTATAGAGAATGTGTAGGGAATTCTCTACCCAGATTATATTGTAAAAAGGTTGTGATTTCCCTACGCTATACCTACCTCAAATAGTTATTAACTATTGTAGTTTAAATTGAGAATATAAGTTACAATTTCAGTAAGAGCATTCCTAGTAGTCGGGACAATTCGTGAAATGGTGAAGATACGACGTTGCTCACGCTACAACAGCGTCGTGACGAGAGTGGGGAGAGAAAGAAAGTGGGGAGCGTCGCCATTTCGAATTGAAAGTGGCGAGAGATAATCAGCTTTCTCTAAAAACTGAATACACCTTAAACAATTTTCATAAAACCGTTCGTATAAACAGTTTTATGAAAACGGTTTAAGGTAAATATTGGTTTTTAGAAAACCCTTTATGTTTTATATGGTTTTATAAAAACCGTATAAAACACGTATGACTTTTTTTTAAAGCAAAGTTTTAATGTTTTTTTAATATATTTGAATTTGTTTGTAAAGAAAAGCAAAATGACGTTTTAAAGAATTAAAACTAGCGTATTTTCAAGTTTTAAATTTGGTTGTTTATTGTTTTGATTATGTTTTTGTATCAAACAAGTACCGTAAAAAATTTAAAATATAATTTTTATCAAACAAGTACCGTTGGTCATATTTTCAAAGTATAATGATTTGGAAATTTTGATTTAAAATGCTAATTTAAGATTTTATAGTTCTATATTTATATTTTAAGATTTTAAACTTATATTTATAAATTTTAAATTATATGCTTTAAAATGATTATTATAAGTACATATAGATTTGAATACTTATTTAAGATTTTACTTACAATTTTATTTATTTTAAACTATATAATTTAATTATATAAATATTTTAAAACTTTTATATATTAATTATATTATAGTATTATTTCTTTTAAACCTATTTTTTAAACTTACATATATGTTTATAATCTATATTCTAATTAATTTTAGAATATTATAAACTTATATATATATATTCAAAAACTATTTTCTTATATATATATTTTATAAACTTTAATAATAAACTCAAGATGGATATGTTAGATTTCGCGATTTAAATTCAAAGTTTAAAGATGTAAATTTATAAAACCACAATTGAATAACGAATGAACTCATATTAAGTTTTGGATTCAAATTGATATGAACTTTTGGTAGAGATAAATTTGAATTAGGTAAAAATGAAATGAATTTGAATTGCGTAAATTGATTTTTAAATTGAAATTTATAATTGATAAGAAATTGAATTTGAATTGTTTTAAATTATGAATTTTGATAAGAAATGAATGTGAATTGGGTCAATTGATTTATTTTAAATTTATAATCGATATGAATTGAATTCAATTTTAAGTGATTAATTAAACATGAATTGGAAAATATATAGATGTTATATGTGGAATTGTTTTTTATATCGTTTGGTTTGGATTAAGAATTTGTCAGATCGATGTATAAGATTGGTTTTAAATCGTAATTTGTTTGAATAGAAAAAATAAGATTTTGATTCAAAATGTAGAGGTAACAATTTTGAACTATATGACTTGAATTATAAAGTACGATATGTTTTGTTTAAAACTGAAATGTAAGTTTTGACTTGAATTATACATTTTGAATTCGAACCAAATGTTGAATTCATATGAATCGATTTGATATGTTTTCTTATAAAGGTAGAAATTGATTTATTTGAATTGTTTTGAACTTGAAATTTTGCGAATATAAACCAAACCAAATCATTATCGAAGTTAAATAGTATAGTATTAATTTATACTATATTTTGAGATCTTTTTGACGTGGTTTCGAAATCGATTTGATTTAAGTGATTTAAGTTCGTTATTTTCAAAATTGAATGTAATCGAAGTTAGATATTTAATTTTGATTTCAAATATGAGATTTCATATAAACTATTTTTTAAAGTGATTTATAAAACAATGACCACAGTGCGAAAAATGTAAACGATTGGTTGTTAAAGAGACCGGGATCGGCTATTGTCATACTCTCTGCCAATACTGAAAATCACTTTAACAATTGTGTATGCGGTGGAGTTCGAAAATGAAAGGGATGATTTGGAAAACGACTCTATTTTGTATTTCATATTAACTACGAGACCCTGACTACCTTGAGTCAGCCTGATGTGGCTAAAACAAGAGCGAAGAAGTGGTTTTC
>JASFAX010004064.1:0-40491 GCA_030737875.1 Allium sativum | reverse complement strand
CTTGTTATTCCGATTTTTATATCTCTGCACCACCTAACTAGTGTCCCAACAAGTAATCTATATAAAATGATCATATTGTAATGTGATCCTAATCCCCGCAATTGTGGTAGCCTTCAGGTGTACATCTATCATGGGGATTCCACCTCAATCTGCCTAATTGACATGAACATGTTAGATGTACCCTTACTACCCTATCATTCGACTCCTTACTCGTATTAATTTTTCCTTGTGTCTGCGTCAATCGGCCCTCTCTTGCGTGTGGATACCCTGTGCTAGTCCCATCATAAGGTGTATCAATCCTCATGATAGCAACCCGACACGATTCAAGATGCACAGTGTATAACTACTTGTACCCAATGCCTGCTTTTTCCCACTCCGGAGTACGTGCACGCCCGTAAACCGTCGGAACCTACACTAACGTACCCCCTGCCACTGTTTTGACCGCTTATAATCAGCCCAGTAATCGTACCCCACCCTTCCTAGTTCAGGGTACCATGATACATTTATGTTGGTTACTGCTGAAATGGGTCCCCGTTACAAGGGTTTCTTACTGGTTAAGTTTGTGGGCCTATATATATACAAATATTACCCCCTACACGAGATGTACTTAACCCTCCCTTCGATTCAAGCATGTTTATTTAATGGTTAAGTTTTGTAGGCCTATATTTATTAATATTATCCACCAACCCGATATGTACTTAACCCTCCTACTGATTCAAGCACGTTTATTTAATGCTTAAGTTTTGTGGGCCTATATTTACTAATATTACCCACCAACCCGATATGTACTTAAACCTCCCACCAATTCAAGCATGTTTATTTAATGGTTAAGTTTGTGGGCCTATATTTACTAATATTACCCACCAACCTGATATGTACTTAACCCTCCCACCAATTCAAGCATGTTTATTTAATGGTTAAGTTTGTGGGCCTATATTTACTAATATTACCCACCCAACTTGACACGTACTTAACCCTCCCACATATTATACCATATTGGTCAAATGTTGTCCATTCATGTTAACTTAACCCATGCATTCATCATGTCATGTTGGTTAAGTGTATCTTATTAACTGAACCCTCCTCACTTATCATGTTGGATTGGTTAAGTGTTTCCTATTAACTTAACCCCATTCGTCCATCAAGTTATATTGGTCAAGTGTTTCTTGTTAACTTAACCCCACATGTTCATCATGTTGTATTGGTTAAGTGTCATCAATCAATTCGAGTTACTTAACCCACCTACTTGTCATGTTACTTTGGTTAAGTGTTTCCTTCTTGTGTCAACTTAACCCTACCACAAATCAAGTTATGTTGGTTAAGTGTTGCCCTCTTGTTTTAACTTAACCTTACCACAAATCAAGTCATATTGGTTAAATGTTGCCTTCTTGTTTTAACTTAACCTTACCACAAATCAAGTTATATTGGTTAAGTGTTTCTTATTACTTAAACCTACCCATTCATCATGCTATACTGGTTAAGTGTTTCCTATTAACTTAACCCTAATCATTCATCTTGTTATATTGGTTAAGTGTTCCTATGAACTTAACCCTAGTCATTCATGTTATATTGGTTAAGTGTTCCTATGAACTTAACCCTAGTCATTCATCTTGTTCATTAGCATTAATTGATTTATTAATGCACCAACCTCTCACATTAGATATGTGTTGTTGCAATTACTGGATGTGTCAGGCGGTTCCGGGCTGTTTTACACCACAACTCAATCTAACCTCGGGTTTCTCTTGGGCATGATGCACTAACCTCTCACATTAGATAGGTGTTGTTGTGGTTACTAGATGTGTCGGGTGGTTCAGGCAGTTTTACACCACAACTCAATCTAACTTCTGGTTAGGCATGTTCATCTTTAATTTACACATTTACCATATATACCCAAATCTAGATTTTACATGCTAATTACCAACTTACCAAAACTAGTCATGTTCCATTTCCCAAGTTATGCTCAACAAATTCCAATTTCAAGTCATTAATCAAAATTGGTTATACCCAATCTTCCCTAAATTTGCAATAATAGTCATGCCCAAAATCATTACGCATTGTGTTTGGCGTCCCAAATCAATAGTTAAGCCCAAGCTAAATTTAATATTCCAATTTACAATTTATGCCCAAAACTAGGTTTTTCATACCAAATTTCATATTTTTTCGTTCATGCCAATTCTTGGTTCAATATGTCAAATTACAAATTCCATAATTCATGTCAAATTACCCCAAATTGCGTCTTAACAGTCATGCCATAATAGATGTTCCAAATTATGGCAAATAAATGTCAATTTCATATTATACCCAATTACCCCCGCATTCATAACGTACGTATTTCGAGATTCAACGCAAGATTCATGGAATAAGCGGAGAAATAATATGGAACATAAGAGGCAGAAGAATAGGCATATGATGGTAAAAACTATTGGTCCAATAAATTTGATATACCAAATTGACAAGTTTTGTGTAGAATACACTGCAGGCATATAGATATGATATGAATATCATTATGAACCATCATAGACATATAGGTTTGATAAGAGTTATATCATGAACTTAAATAAGATTACAATTCCGATATACAACAAGGATAGATATGATTGGACCAATTCCATAGTCAATAATGATTCCCAAAGGCATATACAAGCACGGATTCAAATGAAAGGATTACTTACATCAGGCATAAATCTAATGGATTAAATTTGAATAACATCGCATGCATAAATCTAATAGATTAGGTTTGATAAATCTAAAAGGATTATCTCATAATCAAGTATAGCTTAAATCCAGATTATTACATGCCAAGAATTTCAATTAAGATTTCACATCTGAAAGTAACTTGAACTTACAAAAAGAGAATGATTCCTGTATTTCTGGAATCTGTTTTCTGAAATTGAATAGCTCTCCCTTGACGTAGACTATCGATTTCTCTAATTTAGATTTGATTCGATTCGATTCGTAGCTTCTAATTTGCTTTCTAGTTTAAGAAGAAATGGTGGCTAGGCTAGAACGATCATGGACCGCATGGTGGCTCCTTGGGATGAATTTGTGTGATTTAGGGTTTGAGGACTAGGGTTGTTTTTATAGAAGTTTAATCTTATGTAAGCCGTTAGATCATTCTAGGAGAAATCACAACCGTCCAGACTAGATAGAGTTATCCAGAATTTCCACCTATGCCCTAGTGACTCAGCAATAGGTCAGAAAAAACTCAGCAACAAGTCAGAATCATCACAGTTTTGGATCTGGGTGAGGGGGTAGGTCGACCCCCAGGTTGACCCCCTTGTCGACCTGTATAGTAGGGGTCGACCCCTAGGTCGACCTGACCTTGGGCGGGAAATATCCCACCCAACCCGCTTCCTCGTCTTTCATTTGAATTTTGAATTTTAACTCTGAATTGTTTTAATTTATTTAAATTCCTGAAACTTCTGAGTGCCATAACTTTCTCATACGAAGTCCGATTTACGAAAACTTAGACTCTTTTCCAAGCAGAATTCCGAGACGAACGCAATGGCATAACCCGTTTCCCTTAATTCTTCTTTTAAAAATTAAGTATTCTTTAATTTGTTCTTTTTATTATTCTTAGAAAGTACGGGGTGTTACACTTTTCCTCCACCATATGGACTTTTGATGTATCTACAACTGTTTCATCTTGAGCATCTTTCTGCCTCAGTTGTTGCTCAACTTTCAAATACTGTGCAAGGTTGTCTAGACTCATATCCTCCTTCTTGTGTTTCAATAGTTTCCTTTGATCTTTCCAAGAAGGGGTACCTTGTCTATTATCGAGTATACCTTAATTTCCTCATCTGTATTTAACTTATGTTGACTGAATTGGTTAAGTATGTGTATGATTTCATTGAACTGCTCTACTACTGAACAATCATCAATCATTTTGTATTAAAAAAAATTAGTAGCTAGAAATTATTTACTACTTGTGTCTTCCATCAGAATTTTGCCTCCAATGCTTCCCAAACATCCTTTGTAGTTGCCTTGTTGTAGTACATATCAAAAAGTGTGTCTGTCACCGCATTACAGATATGTCCTTTGCAAATATAATCATCATGTTCCCATTTGACCCAATTTCGTGTCCATGCAATGGTTTCATCTTCTGCCTCCGCTGGTTTCAGCATAGTCAGAACATATACAACTTTCATTCCAGCAAGCAAGAAATGCATCTTTTCCTGCCATCGAAGAAAATTGACATCATCAAATCTCTCTAGCTTTGTAAAATCAACAGAAAATTCCTTAAGACTGTTAGGAGCTATTGCCAAAATAGTGTTTTTGATTATTGGTCTAAATTCGTCATTGATTCTCTAAAAAATCTCTAAGGCACGATGTGTTGATCGCTATCCTGAAACAGAATTTGCCCTCTTATCTTATGTGCATGAGTAATGGAAAATCTGTTCGAAGATACAACGGAGCAGATATTGAATATCTTTAATCGACGTGGTTGCACAAACACGAAGATTCACTATATGGATTTATGCGTCTGCAGTAACAAGATATTTGAATTCTAGCCTACAGGAACTACAACACTTTTTGCAATATATTTAAGAAAATGCCAGAGTATGAAATGAGAAGATGTAGAGAAGTAATTTAAGTGATTTAAAACTGAAATATAGTCCAATTTATATAGTAGTGAGGAGATACGGTTGCTTATTTTCAAAAAGATTGCAACTCTTCAAACAACAGCAACTATTTCTTTTCAGAAACAGTCGTAACTTATTGCACCAGTTGATTGTTCAGTTTAGAACTAGTCGACTGGTCTGTAAATCAGTCAGTTCTTTGAACAGAAGCGACTATTTCTGAAAAGAAACATTCGCATCCCTTCGGACTAGTCAGCTGACCTGTTCAGAACCAGTCGACTGGTTTGTTTGTACATGTTCAAAACTTTAAATTCTAGGATTTAAAATCATATTGCACCATGGTCCAAAAAGTATATGTTTGGTTCAATCTACAACGCGACGCGACTCGGCTCGCCTCGGTCGGCCGAACAACGGCGGCGCGCACGTGTGTTGTTTAAATGTGCATGATCTTCCACCTCACAACAAAGCAAACATTTGGGTTCCCCAAGGCCCCAACACCTTCATGAGAAAGCTACATAAGTAGCTGCGTAACTACTTATATTTCATGATATGGGACATATCAAATTTTCTCACTTTTCCTTTATTCTTTATTTTAAATTTCCTCTAACAATCCTCTATAAAAATTTAAGTAAATTCTTCTTGTCATTTATATGCAGGAAAATTTGTGCATAATTGTAGATGTCTTTCAGACTTGAATCTAAACGTAGTGAAAACCCATCAAAGTATATCAGGATGGAGTGGTTGACTAAATATTGAACCATCGATCCTATATGATATACCGGATGTGATTATCACACTTGTTTTCATAATTTCCAGATAGTATTATTTCCCGACCCGTGGATTGGCCTTGGGTCTGTATCTTCTTTCATGAAATGACCTTAGAGATCAAGCCAAAATCTCGTAAAAGGTGGCACCACCTTCGTTGCATTCATATAGGTAGGTTTGTCAGAAGTGCCTTATAACACACACCTCAATAGTATATCTGTTATAAACCTATTAAGTTCTAAGCAGAACATCCTCTCACTGACATTATAAGTATCAAGCACTTTTCTTTGGAATGAATGATAATACTTAGTTTTTCATACTAAATATTATAATGCTTCCAACCGCAATCATATGAAGTACTTTTGCTCTTTGAACTCAAGATAACAAATTTCTTTATTATGTTAAGTTGAGTTTCTTTCATTACCGATTGTATTGTATAGGCTTTAAACCAATTCCCTGTGATGTTTTTATCACCAAGTTCCTTGCAAGTCCTTTAGTAAATGGATCTGCCAAATTCTGGCTAGATCTCACAAAATTTAAGGTAATTTCCCCTTCAATGAGCATTTACCTAACCAAACTGTGCCTTAGACCAATATGTCTAGATTTACCGTTATATACTTGGCCATAAGCTTGTGATAAGGTTTATTAACTATAACAATACACAGATATTGGTGGCATAGGTTTTGGCCACACTGGAATTTCTAATAATAAATTCCTTAACCATTCCGCTTCTTTACTACTAGAAGCCAGTGCTGTAAATTCAATAGCCATGGTTTATTCAACAATACATGTTTGTTTCATTGAGGCCCAGGATATTGCTCCCCCACCAAGAGTAAATATCCATCCACTCGTTGATTTATTATCTTCACTTCTAATGTTCCAAATAGCATCTGTGTACCTTCTATTATACTCGGATAATCGTTGTAATGTATACCATAATTTATGGTACCTTTTAAATACTTTAAAATTCTATGTATTGCATTCTAGTGGATAAGACTAGGGTTACTAGTATATCTACTCATTTTGCCAATAGCATAGGAAATATCTGGTCGTGTGCATATCATTGCACACATAAAACTTCTAATAACTCTAGCATATTCCAATTGCTCTATACCTCTTCCATTATTAGTGCATAACTACATATTTGGATAAAACGGAGTAGACATAGGCTTACAATCGAATAGATTGAACCTTTTCAAAAAAAATCAATGTAATGATGCTGGATAATTGACAACCCATATTTGGTTTTCTTGATTGTTATTCCAAGAATCATTTCAGCTACTCCCATATCTTTCATGTCAAAGCATGAAGATAGATATCTTTTAATTTCTTCAATACTTGAAGTATCCGTTCCAAATATAAGCATATCATCCACATAAAGGCATATCATTACACCTTTTCCTAAATGAAACTTGCTATAGACACATTTACCAGATTCAAAAATCCTAAAGCCATTGGATATAATAGTTTTATCAAACCTTTCATGCCATTGCTTTGGTGCTTGTTTGAAACCATAAAGTGATTTGACAAGTTTACATACTTTATGCTCTTGTCCAGGCATTACTAAACCTTCTAGTTGAGACATGTATATCACTTCATCAAGTTCTTCATTTAGAAATGCAGTCTTGACGTCCATTTGATGAATATCAAAATTTTATATAGAAGCTAATGCAATTAAATTTCTAATAGTTGAAATTTTGCTACTGGCGCATATGTATCAAAATAATCTATTCCTTCTTTCTGTGTGAATCCTTTGGCAACCAATCTTGCTTTAAAAGTTTCAATTGTGCCATCTGCTTGTAACTTTTTCTTAAATATCCATTTACATCCTATTGGTTTAGAATCAGGAGGTAAATCTACCAGTTTATATGTTTTATTTCCCATAATGGAATCCATTTCATCATTTATGGCTTCTTGCCAAAATGATGAATCTTGAGATTTCATTGCCTCATTATATGTTAAAGGATCAGATTCTGTATTTGTAGATATCATTAATTGATGCTCTACATTATTTTATAGCCTTTTGTCCTAATTTCTTTATTTTTGGTTCAGGTAATCGGACAATCGCTCTACATCTCCAAACTCGATAATAATCAAGATTTGGTTTTCTTTTCTTCCAAAGTTCATAAGGAGTAATTTTTCTTTTCTTATAAGGTATTCTATTTAGAATATAACATGTGGTAAGTAAAGCTTCACCTCAGAAACTAATATTTAGTCCAGAATTACACAACATTGCATTTACCATTTTGGTAAGTGTTCTATTTTTCCTTTCAGCCAATCCATTTTATTTTGGAGTATAAGCAATAGATGTTTCAAGTACAATTCCTACTGATTCACAATATTTAAGAATTTGATAATTGCCTCCCCTATCAGATCTAAGTATTTTTATTTTAGCATCACACTGGATTTCTACTTCAGTTGTATAAGACATAAATGAATTTAACACATCACTTTTAGCATGCATAAGATAAACATAACAATATTTTGAGTAATCATCTATAAACGTGACAAAATATTTCTTTCCACATCTAGTAGGAGTAATATGCATATCACATACATCACTATCAATAAGTTGTAACAATTCTGTTGCACTTTCCGTTTTAATAGGAAATGGTTCTCTAGTGATCTTAGTTAATGAACATATCCTACACTTATCTAGCATATCATTTTGGTGCTTGGGAATCAGATTCAATGATATCATATCAAGCATACGTTTATGATTAATATGTCCTAATCTATTGTGCCATAATGAAAATGAGTCAACAATATAAGCAGAATTCATACTTTTATTTATATCAACATTCGGTTTGAACATACCATAACACATGTAAACTTTTCCTACAATCACACCACCTTTGGTCAACACATATTTGTCTGACTCAAAGACTTGTTTGAAACCAAACTTATTAAGAAGACATCCCGAAACAAGATTCTTCCTAATTTCAGGTACATAATATACTTCATTTAAAGTCCGAGCTTTTCCGGATGTAAATTCCAAATCCATGATACCCTTCCTTTTGACCTCAACCTTTGCCGAATTTCCTATGTTTAGGTATTCTTCGTCTTTGGTTTGTTCCAGTTTCTTGAATTGATTCTTGTCTATGCAGATATGCTTAGTAGCGCCAGAATCGATCCACCAAGAATTGTCTTGTTCAATCATATTCACTTACGATATGACTGCTGCAATCTTTTCTTTTTCTGACTGCTGCTTCTTTTTCCAAAAGTGACAATCCCTTTTGAAACGTCCTTGTTTACCACAAAAGCTGCAACAAATTTTTGCTTTTCTTGTTTTTGGAATTATTGTTGTTCTGCCTTTTCCTCTTCTTATTAGAAGAGTTATTTGAAGCATCATTTGCTTTCTTTTCCTCCACCATATGGACTTTTGATGTATCAACAACTGTTTCATCTTGAGCATCATTCTGCCTCAGTTGTTGTTCAACTTTCAAATATTGTGCAAGACCATCTAGACTCATATCCTCCTTCTTATGTTTCAATATTATCCTTTGATCTTTCCAAGAAGGGGTAACTTGTCTATTAACGAGGATACCATAATTTCCTCATTCATATTTAACTTATGTTGACTGAATTGGTTAAGTATATGTACAATTTCATTGAGCTAGTCTACTACTGAACGATCAGCTGTCATTTTGTTATTAAAAAATTTAGTAGCTAGAAATTTCTTACTAGTTGCGTCTTCCATCAGATTTTTTGCCTCCGATGCATCCCAAACATCCTTTGAAGTTTCCTTGTTGTAGTACATATCAAAAAGTGTGTCCGTCATCGTATTATAGATATGTCCTTTGCAAATATAATCATCTTGTTCCCATTTGATTCGATCTCCTATCTACGCAATGGTTTCATCTTCTGTCTCCACTGGTTTCAGCGTAGTCAGAACATATACAGCTTTCATTCCAGCAAGCAAGAAATGCATCTTTTTCTGCCGTCGAAGAAAATTAACACCTTCGAATCTTTCTAGCTTTGTAAAATCAACGGAAATTCCTTAAAACTGTGAGGAGCCACTGCCAAAATACTGTTTTAGATTATTGGTCTAAATTCGTCGCTTATTCTCTGAAAAATCTCCAAGGCATAATGTGTTGACTGCTATAATAAAACGGTATCTGCTTTCTTATCTTGTGTGCACGAGTAATGACAAATCGGTTCCAGGATACGACGGAGCAAATATTGAATATCTTTGATCGACGTGTTTGCACAAACAGGAAGATTCACTATCTGGATTTATTCGTCTGCCGTAACAAGAGATTTGAATTCTAGCCTGCAGGAACTAGAACACTTTCTGCAATATATTTCAGAAAATGACAGAGTATGAATTAAGAAGATGTAGAGAAGTAATTCAAGTGATTCAAAACTGAAGCATGGTCCAGTTTATATAGCAGTGAGGTGATACGGTTGCTTCTATTCAAAAAGATTGCGCCTCTTTAAACAGTAGCAACTATTTCTTTTCAAAACCAGTCGCAACTTTTCACACCACCCGATTGGTTAGTTTAGAACTAGTCGACTGGTCTATAGATCAGTCAGTTCTTTAAACAACAGCGATTGTTTCTTTTAAGAAACAGTCGCATCCCTTTGGACCAGTCGACTGGTCTGTTCATACTTGTTCAAAATTTTATATTCCAGGATTTAACATCCTATTGCACCATGGTCCAAAAAATATATGTTTGTCTCAACCCACGATGCGTTTCAGCCGTCCGGACGACTGCGCGCGTGTGTTGTTTAAATATGCATGATCTTCTTCCTCACAACAAAGCAAACATTTAGGTGCCCGAAGGCCTCAACGCCTTCATGAGAAAGCTACATAAGTAGTTTCATAACTACTTATAATTCATGATATGTGACATATCAAATTTTTTCATTTTTCTTTTATTCTTTATTTTAAATTTCCTCTAACATTAGATAGAAGGAGAAACGTTGATTTGAGGAAGAAATGGAATAGAGTGAAAGAAAGGGAAAGACGCGAAAATTATATTTTATAGCCAAAAATAATTGGCTTTAGAATGTTTTATTTAGGGTCCCTACAGTAGTGAAGCCTGCCTAACCGCCAATTTGATTAAATGTTAAACCCATACATGCATGTTGAAAAATGGGAAGTGTCCCGCTCTCCGCTATATTTAAACCTATATACTTGCAGGGTTGTTTCAAATGTTATATTAGAAATTACACTAGTTGGTGCGAGATTAGGAAAGGATTGTCAAGCCTTGATGCAACCACCAATAAATGTCAACCCTAGGCCACAAGGAATGAAATCATACATCCAAATCGTACTTGTGATATTTTGTAGTTTGGTGTTTCAGCATAGGTTAAACAAGCACATAAAGTACAAACATTAGTTAGGTGCAATCTTTAGAATAGTTATAAGAAGAGATTGAGCTGAGATCTATTCTTTCTTTAGTGATTGTAAAAGAAATGACAACTGTTAATAGTGCCATGAGAGAGCTATATTCTTGACTTTGAGAATGAGTGCATCCGTGCATGTAGAGTATATTATCTTTTACTCACAATAATCATTTTGTTTTGTATTTTATTTTTACTTTTTTGAAAACATCTAATGATGTGAATATGATTAAATCCAAATCCATACATCAAGAGTCTTAACACCGAGCTAGTGGTCATTAATATTATCACTCACTGGTAATGAAATCCGTGTTTCACCCACGAAACAAAAGGTTACACGCACATTTTTCGTTACTGAAGAGCTTGGTGGCTATATGCATGGAAAAATTTGCACAATTTGCTGAAGAGCTAGGTGGCGATATGCATGGAAAATTTTGATACAGTGCATAATTATTGGAAATAATCTTGGCTTTTCAGGAAACAATTAATTGTATTGTTAAATTAGCAATTGTATTAATAAATTGAATAAATTAAGGGAAAATCTAGAATTCCTATTTTAGACATTCTAGATAATGCATTCCTAGAATACTCTAGTGAGTGCAATGCATTATAAAAGCAAGGCAATCAAGCTGATGTATGTATGCAATCAAAATTTGTAATCAAAAGGAAAGCAATGAAAATTTCCTCATTAAAATAATTCTCTCAAAAATTCCTTCTTCTCCTCTTAAAAATATTCCTAACAGTGGTATCAGAGCCATAGATCCTTCCAATTAAAAAAAACAAAGTGCAAAGTAACGGCTTCTCCAAGCAATACTTCAGCAAGTATCAACTCCACCTATAGCAATGTCCAAGTTCCTTTATTTGAACGAGAAAATTATGACTTTTGGGCAGTAAAAATGGAGACTGTGCTCACCTCCTTGGATGTCTTGGAGTTCATTAAACAAGGATATGAAGACTCAACAGCTGTGGCAGAACGTACAACAGCCCAAACTGAAGTATTAAAAAAGAAAAGAATCACAGATGCTGGAGTTCTTGGAATGATTCAAAGAGGAGTTTCAAACACCATACTCCCAAGAATTATGAGAGAAAAAACAGCCAAGGAAGCATGGGAAATCTTGTAACAAGAGTTTGAAAGGGATTCAAAAGTGAGAACTGTCAAACTTTAATCTTTAAAGAGAGATTTTGAAAATTAAAAAATGAAAGAAAATGAAAGTTTGAATGAGTATTTTAATAGGCTGTCTGAATTAGTGAATAAAATGAAGTCTCATGGAGATATAATTGACGATCGTTGATAAAACTTTGATAAGCTTAACTGAAAAATTTGATCCTATGGTGGTTGTTATAGAAGAAACTAAAGATTTGTCAAACATGACCGTTCAAGGCTTGATGGGTTCACTTAGATCCTACGAGCAAAGGTTGTTACGCCGTATGGAAAAGATGGTTGAAAACGCGTTTCAGTCCAAACTCACCACTCAACTAAACAATGACAAAACAATAAAACAAAATAATGGCGAGTCTTCTAACGGGGGCAGATTTGGAAAAGGAAGAGGAAGAAATTCACGCGGAAGAGGTCGAGGCACCTATGGCAGAAGAGGAAGTGACAAGGAACAAATAAATAGTGTGGAATTTACAAAAAAAGCTCTCATGAAGAAAAGGATTGCTGGAACAAAGGAAATCCACAATGTCATAATTGCAAGAGGTTCGGGCACATTCAAAAGGACTGTCGCCTTGGTAAGCCACATAGCACAGCATTTGACGGAGCGGAAGATATGGAAGGAAGCTTGTTCTTTGCTTGTCAAAAGGCAACTGAAGAATATAAGAATATATGGTGCCTGAACAACGGATATAGCAATCATATGACAAGAGACAAAAATGCATTCATTGACATAGATCCTTCATTTGGTTCGAAATTTAAACTTGGCAATGGGGAGTATGTTGAAGTTGAAGGCAAAGGCAGCATTGGACTTGCAACAAAGCAGGGAAGTATAGTTATTCATGACACCTTTGATGTTCCTAAATTAGATGTGAATTTGTTGAGCGTTGGACAACTTTTAGAGCATGGTTATTCTCTTAAATTTGAGAATCGAGAATGTAAAATCTTTGATTCAAAAGGAAAAGCTACTGCTATAATAAAAATGACAAACAACAGAAGCTTTCCCCTCCATCTCAATTATGAGAAAATCATAGCTTTATGGCAAAAAAGGAAGACGACACTTGTTTTTGGCATAAGAGACTTGGGCTCTTAAACTATAATAGTCTCACATTGCTTTCACAAAAGAAGATGGTGTATGGGTTGCCAACAATAAAAAAAGAAGAACATGGAGTATGTGAAGGCTGTGTACTTGGTAAATATCATCGACAACCATTTGCAAAGGAAGGATCAAGGAGAGCCAAAAAAGTGTTGGAATTAGTACGCACGGATGTATGCGGTCCTATGAGCACATTATCTCATGCTCAAAACAGGTACTTTATTTTATTCATTGATGATTTGACCCGCATGACATGGGTTTATTTTATGAGACAAAAATATGAAGTGTTTGTTATATTTAAGGAGTTTAAAGCTTGTGTTGAGAAACAAAGTGACAGGTCCATAAAAGTTTTGATAAGTAACAGGGGAAAGGAGTATAACTCCAATGATTTTGATAAATTTTGTGAAGAAGAAGGTGTGGAGAGGCAACTAACCATTTGGTATACACCTCAGCAAAACGATGTATCCGAAAGGAAGAATCAAACTGTTAGCCCACTTTGTGAACTGGACTACACAAAGTCAAAAAGTTAGAAGATCAAGTAAACGAAGGACACTCTGTTGTACATCCGGTTCGGATCGGAATTATAGGAGTAGAAACAAAAAACAAGGCAAAGAGGAAGGAAAGTATTCAGATCGGATCGGAGGTAGTAGGACCGATCCGAACCCTATCTGCTAGCCTATCCGATCCGAACCCAGTGCACCCTACTACTCCGCTCCACGATCTCCTGGATATTCGAGGCAGTTACACCCACGATGGCCACTAACTTGATGTGCTAGCGACACCAGAACTCATCCGATCCCAAAAGTCATGGAATGGATGAGACATGTACCCGATCCGATCCGGATTCGTGAAGGATTTTCACCAATAAATACCCCGCCAAGAGGCATATAGAATGGACTTTTTGGCACCCTGAGAGTTTGAGTATCTTTGAGAACCGAATTCCAGCACTCCCAAACAATCCAAATCATCATTCAAAGTGTATTTTGAGGTTAATTGAGTGAATGAATATGAAAAATGAGTGAGATTGAGTGAATATCTTGTTGTATTTTCATCTTCATCATCAAACAAAGTGATATAAAGTGGACGTGGGCTCTTTAATGCCGAACCACAATAAATCTTGTGTCTCTTTTCTGTTTTTTGATCTCACTTTATCGTAATTTTAGTCAATTTGGGTATTAGAACCACTTTTTGGTCTAACATTTTGGTGTTTTGACTGAGAATCATTTGAATTCTCTGTTTTTTCTGGATTATCGTTATACTTTTGGACCGTTGAGTTCAAAGAAGTTAATCCCCAATTTCCGATGCTTTTAAGTACTTGTTGGTTGATTGTTGAAGAATTATGGCCAAAGGAAAAGGCAAGGAAGTTCAAACCAGTCGTGGGAACGAAGTTGGTGAAGATCAGCAAAACGCGGTCGTGACGAGGTCTCGTGGGCAAAGCTCAGGAGCGGATCGGACTGGTCAGGAAATCCGAACCGGTCGCAGAGCGAAAGCTCCGATCCGACCCGAGTAGAAGATGTTGAAGAGGTGCGCTCCCCGCACCCGAGCCGATCCGTCCAAGTCACATTGCTCCGATCCGACCCAACTCTAGGTGATGCTGGAACCTCTACTCGAGCCACTCCAAATGCTTCGACTCCAGCCACTAGGACCAATGATCAGATCAATCCATCTACGCCTATCACCCAAGGAGATTTTTCGCGCCTTCTCGACATGCTTGATAGCACTAGGGAGGCTATGAGAATCCACGAGTGCACCAACCTTATGATGCAAGAGAATATGAGAATCATGAGTAGGGAAATTGGCGAGCTCCGCAGGCAGAGGACACCTTCCCCAGTTCATCACACTGCAATGGATCAATCTTCTTCTTCTGAGAAAGAACAGCCTCGTGAAAGAAGGCCGCTTGAACGACCTCAGAATTTGGAACAAATGACTTTCGGGTCTTTGGGATCTCGCGAAGACGCTGCTCATGTGTTAGGACCCGACGACCCGAGCTTGAGAGAGCTTATGTTGTTACCAATGCGAGGATCTCATGTTTTGTCTAGAGATCCTAACCTTACCAACCCCACTTAGGGACAAATGCTACAGCCCCTTCCTCCCGAGATCGACCGGGAACGTCGGGAGCAAAGCAGAGCAGAAGCCGCTAGAAGAAGGAGGGTGTCCCCTGATCAAGAGCCCAGAGGAAACCCGAACATCAGAGCCAGGGAGCCTGAACGGCCCTTGACCAATGCTGATGTATGGACTATGGTACGCCAGATCATGTCTGAGAGTCGAACCTACACCAATGAAGATTATGGTATTGAGCGAAGCCATACTCCCTTTACTGATGACATTCTTGACTTTCAGTTCCCCCGACGATTTAATTTGCCGTGGATGGACAGATATAATGGGAGAACTGACCCGGGACAGCATTTGATGCGATACGCATGGTTTATGAATGTTGCAGCTGCTCCTGACGCTGTGAAGTGTAAGGCTTTCCTGATTTACTTAGAAGACGTAGCATTACTATGGTTTACCCGACTTCCTCCTCGATTGATATCGAATTTCAAAGAATTAAGTGAACGTTTTATGAATCAATTCTGACTTCATGCCCAAAAGTCTAAGACTGTTATCGAATTATCGAGAATTAAGCAAGCGCCAGGTGAGTCCTTGAAGTCATATCTAGACCGTTTCAATTTAGCTGTAACAGAAGTCAGCGACCCTCATGAGCCTACCATCTTGATGGCCTTAATAGAGGGAGTTGATCCTAATTCAGAGTTTGGAGATTATCTTTCTGGGAAGCCGCCTCCCGCAAGAGAGTTGTTTTATGAGAAGGCCAATATTCAGTTAAGACAGGAGGAAGCAAGGGTAAACAGAAAGAGGAAGTCCAGAGCGGCCTCAAAAGAAGCTGTTCAGAATAATGTTGCTGTGAAGCAGTCTGGAGAGAGCTCTGGGAAAGTCGAAGTGAATGTTGGAAAAAAAATGGAAACGGGGGCAACAGCAACCGTAATGGGAATGGTAATAGGAGAAGCAAGAACCGAGGAAGTAATTCTGACAAAAGACCACAGTTCCAAACCTTTGAAAATTATTCACCGTTGAATGATACATTAGAGAACATTTATTTGGACACGTATAATGTTTTGCAATACAAAAAACCACCGCCACGAGATTCGATAGAGAAAGAAATTGCTACCGGAAAATTTTGTTTATTTCACGGAACTCACGGATATTCAACGAACGATTGTAGACTCTTGAGAGATGTAGTTGAGAAGTTGTTACGTGAAGGTAAGTTGGATGAGTATAAGGCCGCCCCAAGGGACAGAGGGCAAGGAGGACAGGCCCCAAACAAGAATCAGTCTGCTCCCAAGCCTACAGCGCAACAAAAGGACAAAAGGATTGTCATAAACACCATAGTAGGTGGACTCCATCCAGCTATCCACAGTTTCAGAGCCATGGACCAATACGTTAATGCAGTTAAGCACATAGATGTGGATGAGTGCAATGATTTGGAAGATATCACCCCTGTGAAACAGCAGAGGACAATGTTCGATGATGTGGTGTTCCGTAGCAGAGACGACACCGGAATCCAATCACCTACCGAAGATCCATTGGTTATTACCACTACTATTGGGCCGACACTGGTTCATAAGTTACTAGTAGACAATGGAAGCTCTGTCAATATTTTGTTTAAGAAGTCGTTTGACCAGATAAGACTCGAGTCCGGAGATTTGAAGCCCTGTGAAGGTTGGATCCGAGGCTTCAATGGGGCATCGATAGCTCCAATGGGGTATGTATAATTACCCGTAACATTGGGACAAGGGGATCATCAAAGAGTATGAATGCTTCAGTTCGTAGTGCTAGATATAGATTCGCCCTACAACGCATTTTTAGGAAGGCCTGCCCTTGCAGAGTTCAGGGCTTGTATTGCACCATGGTGCTTATTGCTAAAGTTCCCAACTGAAGTCGGAACATGAGTAATGAGGGGAGAACAAGTCTCTGGGCGAGCTTGTTATATTTCTGAATTAAAGATTCTGATGAAGGGACTCAACATCGAGACTAAAGGTACTTCACCTCCTCCAAAGGAGGGTTCGGCGTATCAATTAGAGGGATCAGCCCCGAAGGAGTTGCCCAAGGGAATGCCTGAAGACCTGGATCCCAGAGAAGATGAGGAACCTGAGGATAGAAAAGCAACTCCTAATGAAACGACAGTGGATATACCCATTGATGAAGCTGATCTAGCAAAAGTTTTGAATATTGGATCCCAGTTGGATCCGCACCGAGCCAAAGAACTGGCTAACTTTCTGAAGGCAAACATGGATGTGTTTGCCTGGACCCACGCTGACATGTGTGGCATATCACCATCCATCATGAGTCATTCGCTGAGTATAAACCCGAAACACCTGCCTATAAAGAAAAAGAGATGTGTGCTGGGCCCCGAGAGGTCGACAGCTCTGAAAGAAGAAGTGGAGAAGCTGAAAGAGAATGGATTTATTAGAGATTCGACATATCCCGACTGGATATCGAATCCTGTTTTGGTAAAGAAGTCAAACGGAAAGTGGCGGACGTGTATTGATTTTTCAAACTTGAACAAAGCCTGCCCGAAAGATAGCTTCCCACTCCCCCGAATAAACCAGCTTGTGGATTCGACGGCGGGACATGAACTTCTTTCTTTTATGGACGCATATTCCGGATACAACCAGATTCCCATGCATGTGCCTGATCAAGAGCACACGAGCTTCATTACAAATTTCGGGTTGTATTGCTATGTGGTCATGCCTTTCGGATTGAAAAATGCTAGAGGTACCTACCAACGCTTGGTGAACAGGATGTTTTATAACCAAATAGGGAAGACTATGGAGGTTTATGTGGACGATATGCTTGTCAAATCGAGACAGTCCTCTAGCCATACACAAGACTTGGCAGAGATGTTCAATATCCTACGAAAGTATCGGATGAAGCTTAATCCTTTGAAGTGCTCATTTGGGGTGGCATCTGGAAAGTTTCTAGGTTTCATCGTGAGCTCTCGAGGAATTGAAATTAATCCCAATCAAATAGCAGCGATAAGGAACGTTGAGGAACCACGAAGAATCAAAGATGTCCTAAGTCTTGCGGGAAAGTGGCTGCGTTGAGTAGATTTATCTCCAAACCAACAGACAAATGCATCCCTTTTTTGACTTGATAAAAAGGGGAAAGAAAAATTTCGAATGGACTCTGGACTGTGTTGAGGCCTTTCGAAATCTATTCTCGAGAGACCACCGAATTTGTCGAAGCCGGTGGATCATGAAGAGCTGTATGTTTATCTAGCAGTATCGGCTCACGCCGTTAGCACCACATTGGTCAGGGAAGAAGACAAGGTGCAAAGGCCGGTATATTACGTAAGTAAGAAATTGGCAGCTGCAGAACGTAACTACCCAAGGATTGAGATGCTTGCTTACAGCCTTCTGATTGCCTCCCAAAAACTTCGCCATTATTTTCAAGCTCACCCAATAATCATATACACTGATCAGCCTCTGAGACAGGTGTTGCAAAGACCCGAAGCATCGGGATAGTTGATCAAGTGGAATATTGAATTAAGTCAGTTTGATTTAAATTTTCAGCTGTGGAGATCGATCAGGGGGCAAGCTCTGGCTGACTTTATAGCAGAGTACACAATTCCGGAGGAAGAGACGATCGATGATAAGGTGGTCAAATCAGAGGAGGAATTAAAATTTGATCCATGGAAGTTGTACACAGACGGAGCCAAGAACTACCGAAGGTCCGGAGCTGGAGTCGTCTTACTTACTCCTGAAGGACGATCGTTATATTATGCTCTACGACTAGAATTTTCAGCGACCAATAATGACTCTGAATATGAAGCCCTGATTGCTGGGCTGAAACTTGCTAAGGAATTCGGAATAAAAGCATTAGACATATTCTGCGATTCCAAAATAGTTGTCTGCCAAGTGCGAAAGGAGTTTGTGGCCCGGGGACCTCGACTTATTACCTATCTTGGAAAAGTGAAGGAGCTGTTGAGCAACTTGGAACGATATAACATAACGCATATCCCAAGAGCTGAAAACCTGAAGGCAGACCGACTAGCGAAGCTGGCAAGTTCCGACAATTCAGAGGAAACCAAAATGGTTCCAATTGAGACGTTGGGATCGCCAAGCTTTGAGTTAATGGAGATCGGATTAGCTTTCGAAGCAGAACCGGAGAAGGAGTCGTGGATGACCCCAATCAAGAATTTCCTTAGAAATGGAGTCCTCCCGCCAAAGAAGAGTGAGAGGCGAGCCATAGTTCGCAAAGCCACCAGATACATCCTTCAAGACAAATACCCTTTATCGGCAAGGATTTTCTATGCCCCTGTTACGGTGTATAGCGCACAACGACATCAAATGTGTACTAAGGGAAGTACACGAAGGTGAGTGTGGAGATCATATAGGGGGTCGGACTTTAGCAAAAAAGGTATTGTGGTATGGGTATTTCTGGCCCACAATTAATAAAGATGCAGTTGATTACTCATGACGCTGCGACAATTGCCAGACGTTCGCCAAGATCCCCAGAGCACCACCAACCCAGCTCAAGTCGATGGTGAGTCTGTGGCCGTTTGCCATATGGGGAATTGACATCATTGGAGTTCTACCGATTGCCAAAGGAGGAGCGAAGTATGCAATAGTCGCCGTGGACTATTTTACGAAATGGGTGGAAGCTAAACCCTTAACCAAAATCACAGTGAGAAAGGTGATAAGTTTCATGGTTAGAAATATCATATGCCGATTTGGGATTCCAAGGACCATTATAACTGATAATGGAACCCAGTTCGATGGGGCCGAATTCAGAAATTTCTGCCAGAAATACAAGATTGACAAGCGGTACACTGCAGTCACCCATCCACAGTCGAATGGGCAAGTAGAAGCAATAAATAAAGTCATAAAGTCCATCCTTAAGAAGCAGTTGGAACGTGCAAAAGCAAAATGGTTGGATGAATTGCCCTTGGCTTTGTGGGCATATCGGACAACATTTAAGACAGCTACCAGCCATACTCCTTTCTCTCTCTCATTTGGTTCAGAAGCGGTAATCCTGGTAGAGCTTGAAGTTCCCTCTCACAGGGTGACATATTATGACCCGATGACGAATCAGGCACTCCTCCTCGAGTCCCTTGACGAGGCAGACTTATGTGCGTCAAGACATCGATGTAGATGGAACGCTATTATGACAAGAAAGTTCGCTTTTAGAACCTTTGAGTAAGGGGATTTGGTGATAAAGCGAGTTTTACCATCCCTTCCTCATCTCGGTCCAAAGTGGGAAGGACCATACGCCGTCCAACGGAAAATTGAGACATGAGCCTTCAAGTTAACGACTATAGATGGCAAAGAAGTGCCTAGGGCTTGGAATGCCCAACACTTGATGCGATAATTGAATTAGGGATGTTGTATTTTTTTTATGAAACCTGTAAAAAGGCACGACTTGCCTTAGAAAAGTCTGTTGATGCGAACAAAGGACTATAAAGTGGATGTAGGCTATGACTTATCCGAGCCACTACAAAAATATCGTGTGCCATTTACATTCCTGCATTATTTATATCTTCAACTATTATTCTATTGTGACCGTGGAATACGAGATGTCAAATTAAAATCTGGAAAGTTGGATATGGCTTATATGCAAGAACAAACACAATGACTGTTTGTACAATAAGATATAAAAGAATGGGAAGACGACATTCTTAACTCAAACTATCAAGAATTGAGAGAGAGTATAAAGGACGGGAAGACGACGTCCTCTGAGGCGTGAAGGAGCACCAAGACGAGAGACCACCTCAGCAAGAACTCTAACCTAGATATAAGACAGGAGAGTATAAAAGATGCCAGAAAAGAACAGGCATCAATGATGAAAGGAATGTGACCCCCGTCAGAGAATTGGGGACATTCGGACTTTTTAATTTAATCTTGAATAGTTTTTCAAGTTTGACTGGGGGCATACATGTACACTCATATTCCCCTCCACTAAGACTCCGTTACATGACTTTAGTATGACATGCATTTGTATTTTTACATAAGTACTGAACTAACGACTAACAGGCATTGCAGGAAATGAATTATTTTTATTTACAAACGTATGAATTTGTACAGGAAAACAAGCAAAAAGAAGATGCGAGGGCCACACTTGCTACAACAACTGTCGGCCAATTAAATACAAAAATAAAGCAAAACACTTCATCACTTAGGCGTTGGAGTGGACTTGAATTTTTTAGCGGCCTTTTGAGCATCCTTCGCCTCTCTTTCAGCATCAGTTAAAATGCGCCTTTGTTTTTTCCTCCCTGTGGCCGAAGTGCTAGAATCGGTTGATTTTTTCCCGGGAGTCGGTACGCTGGAATCAAGAGAAGACTTTTTAGTAAGTTCTTCTGTAATAGATCTAGTCGAAAGCTTAACAACTAACCATGATCCAGCATCCACCACCGCGAGAGGCTTAAGGCTTTCGGGGTCCAGGTCTTCAACTTTAAGCTGCATACGCTTGTCTTATTCGGCTTTCAAGGCAGCTAAAGTGATGTCATCAGCGCTTTTTGACTCCCCAATTATAGCCACCTCAGGGTCTTCCTCATGTCCCTCATTGCCACTGTCATCCTTTAAGGCGTTTATCATCTCGCCATCGTGAGGAGCATCAGCCTTACCCTTGTCTCCTTCAGCCTTCTCCGCTGACTTTGCTTTAGCAGTGGTTCCCTGAGGCACGTCTGCCTTCTCGGACGTTTAGCACCTGCGGAATGATAAGCAACAGTTATCAACTCGGGAGAAAATAAAGGGTTCTTCATCGATTGCCCGACTATGCAATGGAAAGTGGAGACAACTTTGACGAATTGGGGTGAAAAGGTAGAAATAGCTTCCGATGATTTCTCAGCTGGAGTAGCTGCCGTTTCTGAAACCGACTCAAGAATAGGAGATAAAAGGGATGCCTGAGTGATCGCCGGGTTTTCAGGGTGATATCCCTCTACTTCAGAAGTTTCAGCGGCAGTGGAAGAAGAACCAGCATCCAAGATGTCCTTTTGTTTAGCCTTCCGCTTTTCCTCCTCCATGGCAGCAGCAATAGGGCGACGCCCCTCAGTCAGACTTGCCGGCTCGTCATCTCTTAGATATTTTTCCATGAGTTTGTCCTCGTCGATGGAATCTACCTTGAGTTCTTCTTTCTCCCATTCAACAATTTGGCTCCACACATGGACCAAGGTAGTCGGATAATCATCGATCCAAGAGATGTTTCGGTGACGGATTATATGTGCGAAAAATTCGATCAGTAATTCACCAAAGCCCTGCACATCCTCCTGGGCCTCTGCCAGCTGCTTGCGGGACTCTTTGGCCAAATTGATGACACTTTCAACATTTCCCTCCGCTAGGGCAGCCCTTTTTTCGGCCCCCATCAACTTGGAAGACAAGTCAGCATTTTTCTTCTCCAATTCGGCGTTCTCCCTCGCTAACTCGACCTTTTCTCGCTCAAGAGTAGCATAAGCAAGTTGTATTCTCGCGCTATCTGACTTGGCGTCTTTTGCTTGCTTTTTCAGATCTGAGCGCTCTTGAGTATGGGACTCGAGCAAGTCATGATAGCGTTTCTGTAGATCTTCAAATTGCTGCTTGAAGCTAGCAACATCCCGTTGAGCGATAGCAAGTTGGGCATGTGTATCCTCAAGGTCTTTCCCCAACTTTTTCAAGGCCTTTGTGTCAGCTTCTGCAGTCTTCTTCATCGAGTTAGTATCCGTGATTAGAGTTCGGATGATTCTGGAAAGGTTACGCGGATACTTGAACATCTCTGAATATTGTTTCTCGACTGCGTCAATTTTCGCCTTGGCCTCGTCCGCCCACCTTGAGGAAACGGGCTCGAGGGCAGGTAAGAAGGTTAGGTTCTCAAAATAGTGATCGGGGAGCTGCTCCTCCAGGTATGCTCTCTTAACTGCAGTTTCAGCATCCAATGGTGGAGGAGCGGGGAATGTCAACTCGGTATCCTTATGGGTGGAGGGTTCAATGGCCTCCTCACCCTTTCTAGGCCGCTTAGCAGGAACCTTGCGCTTGCTTCGCGGGTCGGTATCTCTTGGCGGGCTCCTTTCCCTACTGCGTTTTTCTTGAGAAGAAATTGGGTCTTTTGACTGCGACTTGTCATCTTCTCGACGGCCTTGGTAGCCTTTGTATCGCTTTGGATCCGACCGAACGGGAGAGCGAGAGCGCGAGGTCCGCGACTAATAAGAATCATAAGGCCTTCTATCCTCCCTACCGCGGCTTTCGCGGCGATCATGCTCAACATCATGAGGGGGTCTGGTCATGCTGCGGCGTAGTTTCCTGATGGCATAGTGAGCACGAGACATTGTACCTGCACAACAATGTAAGTGGAATTCAGAACCAGTATTCTCATAAGAAGTAAGTGCTGTGAAGTGGGGTGCTATTGTGTTAAGTGCATCCTAAGTGGTCTCCCCCCTCCGATAAACCAGAGTCTGAAGCCGAGCCAGTGCGAGTATGCTCTTTGGCCTTAACAGGAGTAGTCTCCTCTGAAGATGTAAAAACTAAAGGATTTGTGCCAAAATCCTCGGAAGTGTAGATAGTTTCAAGTAAGGGGAGATCTCCCAAACCCTGGAATATAGGGTTATCAGTAGTAGGGGCATCTCCTTGGGAAGCGTCTACTGGCGGTTCTTTAGGAGACACTGATTTTTCAGGAGAAATAACATCCCCAGGGGTGATGTACCCTTCTCGGCGCTTTTCAGGTATGTTAGCCAGCTCATCATCTTGAGTCGAACTTGGAGAACGTGTAAAGACCCGCAACTTCCCCATAAAGGAAAGTGTCGGATAGTTCGAGAACAAACCACAACAGAACACATATAAAAGAACGTTTCATTGTATATTACAACAATGCATCAGATTACAAGAATATACAGAGTATAAATGAATAAATATTACACAGAAATATCAGAGATTTAAATTACATTTAAATACATCGCAGCGGAAAATAATACAATACACAACTAGAAGAGATATACGGATACAAAGCTTTCCGGATATCATTCCAGCTGTAAACCAGGATCCTGTGAATATAAATCTGCAAAACCGAAACTACTAGCTGCCCGTGTCAAAATAAGGGCACCCAGAGTTTAGGACAAAACAATAAACTCCAGGTCAGTCATGGGACTGGTGTGAGAACTAAAACAGTTATTATTCTTTATTTTAAAGTTAGGTGAATCAAGGGACCACGCCGTATAACACGGAACGGGTTTCCTCCCAAGAATACCAGTGCATAAAAACAAACAGCGCAATGCTAAATAAAGAAAAATGAAGCTGTTATAAGACCCAGGTCCCATCACACAATGCAACGCAACTGAGGATAGGGTTTTCCCTTATAACAGCCAAAGAATGCTTGATACGGTTAAAACAAATCATTTGATACTATTATAAGTGCATAGTGTATAAAACAACTTCAAATCATAAGTATCAATCATAGGCGGCATGAGCGCCCCATCCCACTATGTCGCCATACTAGGCTCTACAAATAAAACCGCAAATGTCACGTATTTGGAAATTGGATTTCCGTCTATGAACCGAGGCAAAAGATAGTCCTCAACCGATTTTAGACAATCTAGCCCATGTCTAGGAACAGCCGCAACTGCCCCTTGGATCGTCAGGGCCGGTCCACACGAAGTGGATTATAATGCCTGAACAATGCGTCCCTCCGCCCTTTGGGGCGTAAATGAGCCAACGAATGACTCTATCGGACCCGGATCGTCCGATCTAACCGAGGCGCCTCGCAACAGTAACAACCACATAAGTCAAACTCGTCAGGGCGTGTAAAACCACTGACGCCACTTCTAGCTAGAAAGAAAACGCATGTCCCCCCTGAGGTCCGTCTCCCGTTTTTGGTTCATACCGGGTGTGAAACTCGCGAAGTAAACGTTACACAAAGCTACGCCACAAAGGCCGTGCTTTGATCATCACCACAAGACTTTGCTTTTCAACAGAAGCCTCGATCAATTGCCACTTAGGCATGCCACACAGGCAATTCACTCTAGGCGTTTGATATCCATCAGTATATAACCCCTGAGCTCGTACGTCTCAGAGAAGGGCGTTAAGCAAGAGAATAAATTCTCCGCCGCCAAACAGATATATATTTAATAGAAATCAATCACACAGACTAAAATCCAATGTCAGACACACAGTCCATTTACAAGTCCGTTCTGGGTCTGAACGAAACCGGAGGCACCTAGTACCCCGCATATCCATCGATCTCCAAGTACGTCTGGACGATCACTAACTGTTTCCATCTTCTTGGGTGTACAGCCCAATCAAGATCATCAGTAATCACCCAAACGACGTGAAGACTTCCGGTCTTTGACCACCGTCTTCATCTTCGACACCACGTCGAATCAGTTATTCAGAATGGGATAAACCCGGTCTTTCTGAATAACTCGCGTATATATTAAACAAGTGTTACACAAACACAACATACGCCTCATTCCAATTCATTAGTCACTAACCGTAAACTAATCAAGAGAATAATTCCCCAAATATTAACCCCGAAGGCCGAAACCAACATCAGATCAATATTCAGAAAACCATTCTGCTTGGCTAACCGACAGTTAGTTTCTAAATTTCACATTCATAGGGAAAGGTTCCCATTAATTTTATCCAAGATAAATTCCTTGAATTTATTCTTTATCTATTTTTGAATATCAATTCAAACTAGTCGGGATTAACGAACCTTACCGAAGTAATCATTTGTTTTAATTTCCCAATCCCAACCTATTCATCCCATGAAGTAAAACTGGTAATACTTCATATCTAACACCACAGTGTTATCGGTAAATTCAATTACCATTTCACGTTCAAATCTAATTAAAGATTTAACTATCGCCTGGAGCAAAACGGGTGACACTCCATTTTCGATCTTTTCAATCTAATTAAAGATTCATTAAAACTCCACTTAGTTTTAATCGTTAACTGGGTTAAAGAATCAGTGTCATTTAAAACACGGTTCACGATAAACCCAAAATCACATTCATTAATTATCGGGTTAAAGAACGAGTGTTGTTTAAAACACTGTTCGCGATAAACCCAAAAATCAATACCAATTCTATTCCAATTAAATATCGTTTAATTGGTACACTTCATTAAATCTATATAAAAAGATTTAATCCTTTCTCAACTGGGTTCAAGGACAGTGTTAGTGAAGACACCATTCACGACAAACCCAAATCACATTTGATATTCAATACAAGGCTCTGAATAGAAAATATATCGGCTTATATTCAATATCAAATTCTACGACTAACAAATGTCGTATTGGAAATAACGATATAAATATGTATCTTTCAAATTTCCATAACAGCATCTGTATAATCACGAATTCCAACATCGAAATATTCCGAAGACAATTTCGATTCAAATCCACTCCAATGCAATCATTGGAAATTTTGGTTATTTTCAAAACCCTTTTCAAATTCAATTTATTTATTTAAAAACAAATAGAATTATAATTCTAGTTCAAAACTAGTTCATTTCGATAAAAATCTATTTTTATCTCTTCAAATATGGAGTTTTTCATCCCAAATCTTCACAAATCATTTCTTATGATTTTACACAAATTATTACTATTTTTAATAATTTTCTCAAGGCCCGTACAGTCGATTTCCATCAATAGCCATCGAACTGCACTTATAGCGACCTTTTTCAAATTTGATTTGGACATAATTCCAAATCCAACCGTTAGATTTCAAATTTCTAATATTCGTTAGAAAGCTCTTTTTGATACGAACCCAACGGTTCCGGTTTTAGGAGAATCCGACGGTCGGATCTCCCGTAATGTCCGTTTGAAATAAATGGTCGAAATTCACGAACTGCCGCGGCGCGGCGCGTTCTATTCAGGCCATTATATTATATATATAATATATATAATATATACTTCGTCGATTTCTATTTAAATAATTCATTTCTATTCAATTCAAATTTCAATTCAATTTGAATTCATTTCAATTCACTGTCAATTCAATTCGAATTCATTTTCAATTCAATTCATTTCGAAATCGTTTTCAATTCAATTCATTTCGAAATCGTTTTCAATTCAATTCATTTCGAAATCGTTTTCAATTCAATTCATTTCGAAATCGTTTTCAATTCAATTCATTTCGAAATCGTTTTCAATTCAATTCATTTCGAAATCGTTTTCACTTCAATTCATTTCGAAATCGTTTTCAATTCAATTCATTTCGAAATCGTTTTCAATTCAATTCATTTCGAAATCGTTTTCACTTCAATTCATTTCGAAATCGTTTTCAATTCAATTCATTTCGAAATCGTTTTCAATTCAATTCATTTCGAAATCGTTTTCAATTCATTTCATTTCGAAATCGTTTTCACTTCAATTCATTTCGAAATCGTTTTCACTTCAATTCATTTCGAAATCGTTTTCAATTCAATTCATTTCGAAATCGTTTTCAATTCAATTCATTTCGAAATCGTTTTCAATTCAATTCATTTCGAAATCGTTTTCAATTTAATTCATTTCGAAATCGTTTTCAATTCAATTCATTTCGAAATCGTTTTCAATTCAATTCATTTCGAAATCGTTTTCAATTCAATTCATTTCGAAATCGTTTTCAATTCAATTCATTTCGAAATCGTTTTCAATTCAATTCATTTCGAAATCGTTTTCAATTCAATTCATTTCGAAATCGTTTTAAAATCGATATAAATATCGTTCACGTCAAAATGGCGTCAATCTAATCAACACGGCTTCATATATTGATATTTTCAAATATTCCATTTCGAATATTTCTATTTCAAATATTTCTATTTTAAAACTGGAATGAGGCCCAATCAATTACCATATAAAGTTAATTATATGGATTTTCATACAACACATGTATATAATAGCATGGAAAAATAATCAACCATCAACCAAAGTGCACTACACTGTATAAGCATCAAATATAGATATCCAACGCTTAAAACAGCCTGTCAATCAACCGATCGACATATTCAATCAATCGGGATGAGTGAACTTCAAATTTCATCCCAACACCCGTGTGGGGTTTCAAAACAATCAAACACAGATTTTATTTGTGCAGTTGGGCGATGTGTAAAATTTATCGTCTCAATCAATGTCCTTCAAATAGGTGTACATAAACAAACCGTCTGGTTTGTAAATGAATATTTATTTATTCACATTCACGTTAAAAATTATATTTTTAACGATAAAACATTTTATTCCAACATATGAATTTCTACCAAGTTCATTCTTTAAATAAAATGATATTTTTATTTTTCTAACACATTTTAGAAAATTTCGACGGCATAACGGCACGATACTAGAAACGGGACAAGGCCTAGCCTTATCCCCGGTCTAGTGAAGGCCCATGCCATTCACACATCAATCAAATCCATTCATTTCACCACACAATTCAATTTCAATCAAATAATCTAACCAATTTTTGCAATCAAACAAACAAGTCCATGGTCTGTGGACGATTGTGTCGGGTGCTACTAAGCACCGTCTGCATCCTAGTATATATATATATAACTAGAAAAAGAAATTGAAAGGTGAGAAATTCTCACAGATAGCTATCCTAGCTCCACTGCACTTCATTGATAGAAATCTTCATCGCTATCGCATCTTCGTTGCTGTAGCCACTACATATGTAAAAATCGAATTTTTACTTTGTTATTCAATATATAAAAATCACATTTTTATTCCGAAGTTCAATATATAAAAATTCTATTTTTATTCTGAAGTTCAATATATAAAAATTCTATTTTTATTCTGAAGTTCAATATATAAAAATTCTATTTTTATTCTGAAGTTCAATATATAAAAATTCTATTTTTATTCTGAAGTTCAATATATAAAAATTCTATTTTTATTCTTCCTATGATGTAAAAATTATATTTTTATTACTTTAAAAATATAAAAATCATATCTTACATCTTTTACTTAATAAAAATTCCGTCTTTTCAATTTTAAAGATCAAATCTTTTCCTATTTAAAGTTTAAACCCTTTTTCCTTTTCAAAATTAAATCATTTCAAAATCAGATTTAATCATCATAAAAATCAGTTTTTAATCCTAATTAAAATAAATCAGTTTTTAATGCTATTTCTTTTAAAATCAGTTTTAAATCTTTTCCCTTATAAAGTTTAAATCTTTTCAAAAATTAGTTTTTAAACTATTAAAATAAAAACAGTACTTAATCTTTAAATATAAAACAGAAATAAAATATTAAATGAAAAAGAAAAGAAAAGGACTTACAGAGGGGGGGGTTTCCGCGCTGTCTGCATCGACTGGGGGGGGTGCCTGGTCGGAGGAGGAAAGGTGGGTGAGGCGGAGGAGGTTGGCTCGACTGGGTCAGGTGGGGCAGAGGGGATTGGCTTCGCGACTGGGGGTCTCGCGATAGGGGCTTCGCGCGTCGGTCTGAAGGAGGAGACGAGGGGAAGGAGGCGGCGCTGGGAGGCCGACCTCCAGTGGCGCCCTCGGCGAAGGGCGGTGGTGGAAAGGGGGGGGGAGATCGACGAGGTCTCCGTCGTCTTCGAGGATTTTTTTTTTCTCCTAAAAACTGAATCGAGAATGAGGGGGGGCCAGTGGGTTAAAGGGGAACGGTTTAGTTTTTTTTTTTTTTCTCCTAAAAACTGAATCGAGAATGGGGGGGGGCAGTGGGTTAAAGGGGAACGGTTTAGTTTTTTATTTATTATTTAATTATTTTATTTCTTATAAGTTGACTTTTACATATGACCTCAAAACGAGGCCCACCGCCTGCCGTCCATAGCGTATTACCCCCATTCCGAACACAATGGGATATGTATCACAAGCTGATTCGATTGTTACAATCAGTTTCCTTTTGAATTTTCATTTAAATCACTATATTGAATTTTAAACGTACATTTCAAATTACTGGGGTCACATACTAACTAGAAAAATTCCAGAAAAATATTTTCTACCTTCGTATTGACGATACGGTCCTAACAAAACTAGTTTCGTCGAATTCTGAGACCGTTTGAAAAATGGCCAATTTCCAGTCGATTAAAATCAACTGAAACTGGTCAAACGCGTTTTCCTTTGCCACGCTCACATATTAATTCGAAAAATTATGAAATTTGGAATCTAGCAATAATTTGACATCACGGATCCAACAAAACTGGTTTCGTCGAAATCCGAGGTCATTTGCAAAATGTCCATTTTTTAAGGGCCTGAATTCCATAGCGACTATTCAGAATTTTCAACTGGACATATCTTTTGATTCCCACTATGAAATCATGACTTTTCTGATTCGATAGAAAGATATTATCAATTAGATCCTAACGTTTTTGGTTTCACTAAAATCCGGATTGTTTTGCACCCGGTACATTCAATTGAAGTTTGAAATCGAATTATCGAACTACCGCGCCATTTTCAATTCTATTTATAATTTATATATAAATATTTATATTCTAACGACGACGTATATAATATATACGTTCGAATTATATTCAAAATAAATTTCTCGTCGATATTATTTAAAATAATCTATTTTAAATATTCAAAATTCGCTAAAATTGCCAAAATAAAAATTTTAAACTGGCCCAGATTTGACGGGTTGTTACAATCTCCCCCACTTAAAACTTTTCGTCCCCGAAAAGGAACAAAGTCGAAAGTGGTTTGATTATTCAGCTCTACGATCGATTTGGCTTCCATTCTCCAACTCTTTAGTTTCTGAGAATTTTCCAAACTTCAAAAATTTGGCTAACACCCTAAATTTTTGAAAAATTTCGCCATAACCTCCCATGCACAGGGAGCATCGGGGAATTTCAAATAGCTTCCCCGGTCCTTCAGATCTCAAAAAGAAAAAGAAAAAGCCAAGCGGCTAGCCAATAGGCTCACAAAATCATCATCACCCAAACAAAACAGGAAATTATGTAGTAAACATGTACCTATTTGTCGGGCAAACAAATTTTATTCTTCGGCTCTAGCCTCCTTGCTATGACCTGTTTAATGATATACATGTATATGCAAGCAAATGCGACCAATTTTCAATACAGTTCAATATTTGATTTAATTAGGCTAAATGGCTAAAAATTATCAAACAAATAAACATACAACACAAACATCAATCAATTAGTGAATTAGAGTTTCAAATTCATAATTTTGATACTTATACAAAAATCAGGTTTTTGATGCCAATTCACAACCATAAGCCCTATCAAATTTTGGTTCTCACACCAGTCAATAGGAAATATATAGAAAGCCCACTTTCGTCACTCGAACATAAATTCTAATGATGGAGCTCCATCATCAAAATCATCTCCGGGCGATTAGAGTGTAATTCTATATCTATCCAGTATATTAAAATTTCGAATACACGCGGATCAGACGTATACGCAAAATCTATATATACTGGATTGTCCACATCAATATAAATAGATAATCAAATACGAATAATTGATTTAATTTTCAAAACATAAGTTTGTTTTCATTTTAAAAATATACTCTTCACACTCGTTCTAGGATACTACTGATCCCATCTCTAGCGAGTCATTCTAATTGGATATTACTAACCCAATATCTGATGAATTCTTTCGTACAGTTCTAATGTGTCTTGTTCTCTGAGCTTTGTAAACCAAAGCTCTGATACCACGTGTAAAGACCCGCAACTTCCCCGTAAAGGAAAGTGTCGGATAGTTCGAGAACAAACCACAACAGAACACATATAAAAGAACGTTTCATTGTATATTACAACAATGCATCAGATTACAAGAATATACAGAGTATAAATGAATAAATATTACACAGAAATATCAGAGATTTAAATTACATTTAAATACATCGCAGTGGAAAATAATACAATACACAACTAGAAGAGATATATGGATACAAAGCTTTCCGGATATCATTCCAGCTGTAAACCAGGATCCTGTGAATATAAATCTGCAAAACCGAAACTACTAGCTGCCCGTGTCAAAATAAGGGCACCCAGAGTTTAGGTCAAAACAATAAACTCCAGGTCAGTCATGGGACTGGTGTGAGAACTAAAACAGTTATTATTCTTTATTTTAAAGTTAGGTGAATCAAGGGACCACGCCGTATAACACGGAACGGGTTTCCTCCCAAGAATACCAGTGCATAAAAACAAACAGCGCAATGCTAAATAAAGAAAAATGAAGCTGTTATAAGACCCAAGTCCCATCACACAATGCAACGCAGCCGAGGATAGGGTTTTCCCTTATAACAGCCAAAGAATGCTTGATACGGTTAAAAAAAATCATTTGATACTATTATAAGTGCATAGTGTATAAAACAACTTCAAATCATAAGTATCAATCATAGGCGGCATGAGCGCCCCATCCCACTATGTCGCCATACTAGGCTCTACAAATAAAACCGCAAATGTCACGTATTTGGAAATTGGATTTCCGTCTATGAACCGAGGCAAAAGATAGTCCTCAACCGATTTTAGACAATCTAGCCCATGTCTAGGAACAGCCGCAACTGCCCCTTGGATCGTCAGGGCCGGTCCACACGAAGTGGATTATAATGCTTGAACAATGCGTCCCTTCGCCCTTTGGGGCGTAAATGAGCCAACGAATGACTCCATCGGACCCGGATCGTCCGATCTAACCGAGGCGCCTCGCAACAGTAACAACCACATAAGTCAAACTCGTCAGGGCGTGTAAAACCACTGACGCCACTTCTAGCTAGAAAGAAAACGCATGTGCCCCCTGAGGTCCGTCTCCCGTTTTTGGTTCATACCGGGTGTGAAACTCGCGAAGTAAACGTTACACAAAGCTACGCCACAAAGGCCGTGCTTTGATCATCACCACAAGACTTTGCTTTTCAACAGAAGCCTCGATCAATTGCCACTTAGGCATGCCACACAGGCAATTCACTCTAGGCGTTTGATATCCATCAGTATATAACCCCTGAGCTCGTACGTCTCAGAGAAGGGCGTTAAGCAAGAGAATAAATTCTCCGCCGCCAAACAGATATATATTTAATAGAAATCAATCACACAGACTAAAATCCAATGTCAGACACACAGTCCATTTACAAGTCCGTTCTGGGTCTGAACGAAACCGGAGGCACCTAGTACCCCGCATATCCATCGATCTCCAAGTACGTCTGGACGATCACTAACTGTTTCCATCTTCTTGGGTGTACAGCCCAATCAAGATCATCAGTAATCACCCAAACGACGTGAAGACTTCCGGTCTTCGACCACCGTCTTCATCTTCGACACCACGTCGAATCAGTTATTCAGAATGGGATAAACCCGGTCTTTCTGAATAACTCGCGTATATATTAAACAAGTGTTACACAAACACAACATACGCCTCATTCCAATTCATTAGTCACTAACCGTAAACTAATCAAGAGAATAATTCCCCAAATATTAACCCCGAAGGCCGAAACCAACATCAGATCAATATTCAGAAAACCATTCTGCTTGGCTAACCGACAGTTAGTTTCTAAATTTCACATTCATAGGGAAAGGTTCCCATTAATTTTATCCAAGATAAATTCCTTGAATTTATTCTTTATCTATTTTTGAATATCAATTCAAACTAGTCGGGATTAACGAACCTTACCGAAGTAATCATTTGTTTTAATTTCCCAATCCCAACCTATTCATCCCATGAAGTAAAACTGGTAATACTTCATATCTAACACCACAGTGTTATCGGTAAATTCAATTACCATTTCACGTTCAAATCTAATTAAAGATTTAACTATCGCCTGGAGCAAAACGGGTGACACTCCATTTTCGATCTTTTCAATCTAATTGAAGATTCATTAAAACTCCACTTAGTTTTAATCGTTAACTGGGTTAAAGAATCAGTGTCATTTAAAACACGGTTCACGATAAACCCAAAATCACATTCATTAATTATCGGGTTAAAGAACGAGTGTTGTTTAAAACACTGTTCGCGATAAACCCAAAAATCAATACCAATTCTATTCCAATTAAATATCATTTAATTGGTACACTTCATTAAATCTATATAAAAAGATTTAATCCTTTCTCAACTGGGTTCAAGGACAGTGTTAGTGAAGACACCATTCACGACAAACCCAAATCACATTTGATATTCAATACAAAGCTCTGAATAGAAAATATATCGGCTTATATTCAATATCAAATTCTACGACTAACAAATGTCGTATTGGAAATAACGATATAAATATGTATCTTTCAAATTTCCATAACAGCATCTGTATAATCACGAATTCCAACATCGAAATATTCCGAAGACAATTTCGATTCAAATCCACTCCAATGCAATCATTGGAAATTTTGGTTATTTTCAAAACCCTTTTCAAATTCAATTTATTTATTTAAAAATAAATAGAATTATAATTCTAGTTCAAAACTAGTTCATTTCGATAAAAATCTATTTTTATCTCTTCAAATATGGAGTTTTTCATCCCAAATCTTCACAAATCATTTCTTATGATTTTACACAAATTATTACTATTTTTAATAATTTTCTCAAGGCCCGTACAGTCGATTTCCATCAATGGCCATCGAACTGCACTTATAGCGACCTTTTTCAAATTTGATTTGGACATAATTCCAAATCCAACCGTTAGATTTCAAATTTCTAATATTCGTTAGAAAGCTCTTTTTGATACGAACCCAACGGTTCCGGTTTTAGGAGAATCCGACGGTCGGATCTCCCGTAATGTCCGTTTGAAATAAATGGTCGAAATTCACGAACTGCCGCGGCGCGGCGCGTTCTATTCAGGCCATTATATTATATATATATAATATATATAATATATACTTCGTCGATTTCTATTTAAATAATTCATTTCTATTCAATTCAAATTTCAATTCAATTTGAAATCGTTTCAATTCACTGTCAATTCAATTCGAATTCATTTTCAATTCAATTCATTTCGAAATCGTTTTCAATTCAATTCATTTCGAAATCGTTTTCAATTCAATTCATTTCGAAATCGTTTTCAATTCAATTCATTTCGAAATCGTTTTCAATTCAATTCATTTCGAAATCGTTTTCAATTCAATTCATTTCGAAATCGTTTCACTTCAATTCATTTCGAAATCGTTTTCAATTCAATTCATTTCGAAATCGTTTTCAATTCAATTCATTTCGAAATCGTTTTCACTTCAATTCATTTCGAAATCGTTTTCAATTCAATTCATTTCGAAATCGTTTTCAATTCAATTCATTTCGAAATCGTTTTCAATTCATTTCATTTCGAAATCGTTTTCACTTCAATTCATTTCGAAATCGTTTTCACTTCAATTCATTTCGAAATCGTTTTCAATTCAATTCATTTCGAAATCGTTTTCAATTCAATTCATTTTGAAATCGTTTTCAATTCAATTCATTTCGAAATCGTTTTCAATTTACTTCATTTCGAAATCGTTTTCAATTCAATTCATTTCGAAATCGTTTTCAATTCAATTCATTTCGAAATCGTTTTCAATTCAATTCATTTCGAAATCGTTTTCAATTCAATTCATTTCGAAATCGTTTTCAATTCAATTCATTTCGAAATCGTTTTCAATTCAATTCATTTCGAAATCGTTTTCAATTCAATTCATTTCGAAATCGTTTTCAATTCAATTCATTTCGAAATCGTTTTAAAATCGATATAAATATCGTTCACGTCAAAATGGCGTCAATCTAATCAACACGGCTTCATATATTGATATTTTCAAATATTCCATTTCGAATATTTCTATTTCAAATATTTCTATTTTAAAACTGGAATGAGGCCCAATCAATTACCATATAAAGTTAATTATATGGATTTTCATACAACACATGTAACGACCCGGAATTTTAGGGCCAAATTAAAATTTTTATTTTAATGAATTTAAAGTATTTTTAATGATTTATTTATTTTAATCGAAGTTAAAACGAACAAATTTAATTTTAATTATAAAAAGAGCGAGAAATAGCGCGGTAATTTGAAAAGTCAAACTTGAACTTTGACTGACCATACATGATGCAAAATTTAACGGATTTTAGTGAAACCAAGAATATTAGAATCTATTTAAAAATATCTTTCCAACGAATCCGAAAAATCGAAATTTCATAGCGGAAATCAAAAGTTATGGCCAATTCAATTTTTAGAAAGGTCGGTGGGTAATTTGCATAGGACAAAAATGCTACTTTTTGCATACGTAGGAATTTCGACTCGAAACCACTTCCATTGGTTTCAGAATGATGTTTCTGCATTGAAAAACAGTAAACACTTATATGTTTCGAGTTTCAGAAAATATTTGTTTAAAATGTATTTTTAATATTAAATATACTGGCCTTAAAAATAGTCATTTTTCAAAACGTCTCAGAATCGAACGAAATAAATTTTGTTGGATTCGTATCATCAAAACAAAGCTAAAAATGATTTTTCGGTAATTTTTGGAATTAATATATAATTATAATTGATTTTTCAGTGTAAACGGGCAAATTTTTGACTTTAAAAATTCATTAAAAATTCAAACGGGCTCAGAATTGAACGAAATTAATTTTCATAGGTCCACAGCATCAAAACATAGCTAAATATATTTTTCGAGGATTTTTGAAGTTAATTTGTGACCTCGGTGAATTTCTGCGTACGTTTGAATTTAAAATAATGATTTATATTTAAAACTGAAAAAAGAAGGCCAAGACGATCTCGTGGGCTGATGAGACATATCCAGATGAGTTCGGAACGGGGGCTAAATGGTATGAACGACAGTAAGCAGGCTTGAATCGGAGTTCGGGCCAAAACGGGCTTAAGCGGGCCAATTAAATAATGATTAATTTAACCTAATATTTTAATATAAAAACACTATTCACGTCCATCTTCTTCCTCTTTGCTGAGCCGCACAAACCCATCAGCTCCGAAACTTCTCTCCTTCATAACTCCTTCATTTCTCAACGAAAATTTGCGTGTGAGTACACGTTTCGAAGCTCTCGCCGAGCTCTTCGATCTCCGACAAGTCCCGTCCCTTTCCGTCGCCTGAGCCGCCCGCCACAACTCCCCGAAGTCCGCGCGTTCTCAGCCCCGCCGCCCCCTGTAGGTCCCGCCGCACCTCGCCACCTTCTGGCCGTGCATAGATCTCTCGTAGCCGGTCCTTCTCCAACAAACGGCTCGTCGTTTCGTCAACTACAACTCCTGGAAATTGAATTTGAAGTTTTGAACAAATTCTGAAAATATGGTATGCTTCAGATTTCCCCACGCTTTTAAGTGTTACACAGCCAGTTGTTAAAAGCCTGAATTTGATTTTTCCTATGAATTTGCATTGGAATCATTCCAGATCTGAAATCAAATTGAATACGAACACCGGATCTGATTGAACCCGAGCCATCTTTTCAGACTAGACCACTGTGAGAATTTTATTTTTATTTAATTTAATTTATTTTATTATTATTTTTATGATTATTAGCGGTAGAACCAATATGACATGATATTTAAACATAGATCTAAACCGATCATAACATATGACGTGAAATCGGAATTGTCTATAATGCTATGTGATTAGACCTGAAATTTCAGGTTTAAATCTGAATTATAAATTAATTAAAATTATTTATATGTTCTTTATTTAATTACACCGTGTTGATTTTACTAATGCCCAGTTATAACATCACCTTGTAATCACCTGGATGCTAGTTATTGGATTTGGATTTGTGGTTATGTTTGGATGTGTGGTCATGCGATGTGATGAAAATTTACAATTTATTTGATGCAAATAAATTAAGAATGCTACTTGTGATGAATGCTACTTGTGATGAGATTTATATTCTCTTCTTATGTAAAATTGAAATAGGGAAAAATTGACATTTTTTGTCAAATGTTAATATAGAAAACTGTCACTATATGACTAATTGACATTTTTGTCAAATGTTAATATAGAAAACTGTCACCGTATGAAATTTACATTTTTGTCAAATGTAAAAAAAAAAAAAAAAAAAAAGAAAGAAAAAAAAAGAAAATGTATTGTATGAAGAATAGCATTTTTGTCATGTTAATTAAAAAGAAAAGTGCATGGTATGTAAAATAGAATTGTTGTTATGATAAAAATAGAAGATGTCATATTATGTAAAGTAACATTATGTTCAATGTAAATACAAGAATTTGACATAGTATGATTTAATATTTATTTTAATGTTAAAATGAGAGAATTTTCACCGTAGGATAAAGGTACATTTTTATTTGTCAAAATAAAATAGCATATTCACCGTAGGATAAAGGTACATTTTTATTTGTCAAAATAAAATAGCATATTCACCGTATGATAAAGGTACATTTTTATTTGTCAAAATAAAATAGCATATTCACCGTATGATAACAGGTACATTTTTATTTGTCAAAATAAAATAGCATATTCACTGTATGATAACATGTACATTTTTATTTGTCAAAATAAAATAGCATATTCACTGTATGATAACAGGTACATTTTTATTTGTCAAAATAAAATAGCATATTCACTGTATGATAACATGTACATTTTTATTTGTCAAAATAAAATAGCATATTCACTGTATGATAACATGTACATTTTTATTTGTCAAAATAAAATAGCATATTCACTGTATGATAACATGTACATTTTTATTTGTCAAAATAAAATAGCATATTCACTGTATGATAACAGGTACATTTTTATTTGTCAAAATAAAATAGCATATTCACTGTATGATAACATGTACATTTTTATTTGTCAAAATAAAATAGCATATTCACTGTATGATAACATGTACATTTTTATTTGTCAAAATAAAATAGCATTTCAACTATATGATAAGATGTACTTTTATTTGTAAGAATAAAGTAGGATGATTCAACATTATTTTATAATGTAGTATGGTAGAAATCCACCGTATGTTCATTTAACATTGTTTCTAATGTTAATACTAGAGTAATTTTAACCGTATGTATATTTCACATTTTTATTTATGTGAATTAAAAGAAAATGCGTCGTATGTTAAATTAGCATTATTTTCAATGTAATAAGAAGAGAATTTCCATCGTATGAAAAATTGAAATTTTGTTAATATAATAAAAAGAAAATACACCGTATGCTATTTTACGTTATTTTATAATGCAATATAATTGAGATACACCGCATGTTAAGTTAACATTATTTATAATGTTAATATAAAGAGAATTAACTGTAGGACTAATTTACATTATTTTGTAATGTAAATAAAAAGGAATTTAACCGTAGGATTAAAGTATATTATTCTTAATGTAATAATGAAAAGAAATTCTCCGTATGTTATTTCACCTTATCTTATAATGAAACGTAAAAGAATTCCACTGCATGTAAATTTACATTAGTAGAATTGCACCGTATGTGAATTTACATTATATTATAATGTAATTATAAAAAGGATTTATACCGTAGAGAATTTACATCATTTTTAATGTAATTAAAGTAGGAATTGATGTTAACATAAATTTAGATTTAATTATGTAAAATTAAGGTATGAAATTTGGAATGACATAAATTTACATTTAATTATGTGAAACCAAAGTAGGAATTTGTGTTAACATGTAATTTACATTGAATTATGTAAAATTAAAGTGATGAGAAATTAACATTTTGTTTAATGTTGAATATAAGGAATTTACATGGTATGAGAAAGTAACATTATTTTTTAAATGTTAATAATAAGAAACTACACCGCATGAGCAATTAACATTATTTTTAATGTTCATTAAATAGTAATTTCACCGCATGTGTAAAGTAACATTTTTAAATGTTAAAGATAACACCGTATGATGTAATAAACATTTTTAATGTTAATATAATAAAACTTTAACCGTAGGATGTCATTAACATTTTTAATGTTAATATAAAAGTATTTACAACGTATGATAAATTAACATTTTTGCGTCAATGTTAATAATAAGTATTCACATCTAATGAAAATTAACAATTTTGTTAATGATACAAATAAGAATTTACGTTGTATGAGAAATTAATATTATTTTTGATTTTAAAAATAAGTAATTTACAATGCATGGAGAACGGACATTTTTAATGTCAATTAAATAGAAATTTTACCGTAGGATGAAATGGACATTTTTAATGTAAATTAACTAGAAATTTCAACCGTAGGATTTAGGTAACATTATTTATAATGTTAATATGAAGGAAATTTAACCGTATGATAAAATTAACTTTATTTTTAATGTTAATATTAAGAGAATTACTTCGTAGAATAAAATTAACATTATTTTATAATGTTAACATAAAAGAGAATTGACCGTAGGAATGTTACATTTTTTTTATGAAATTAAGAAGGAATAACACCATAGGGTGAGTTAACATTATTTTTAATGTTAATAATGGGGTAATTTAACCATAGGATAAGTCAACATTATCTTTAATGTTAAAATTAAGAAAATATGCATCGTAGGATGAGTTAACATTATTCTAAATGTTAATATAAAAAGTGTATATACCATAGGGAAAAATTTACATTATTTTAATGTTAAAATAAAGGAATTCCACCGTAGGATGAGTTTACATTTTATTCAATGTAAATAGGTAAGAATGCGACATGTAAATGCAAGTTTACATTTTATGCAATGTAAATAAGTAAGAATGTGACATGTAATTTCAAGTTTGCATTTTATTCA